>PVJX010001256.1:60796-173774 GCA_004027295.1 Dolichotis patagonum | reverse complement strand
TGCATTGCCATAAATCTCCCTTAATATCCTCCCCTCTCTTTGATCACACTTATCCCGTGGCCCTTGCCACTTAGCTGTCTTTTTGAGACAGGCTGGCCTTAAAACTATCACTTTTCGTTCAAAGTGATCTTAGCTTGCTTTGCCTTGTTTAAGTTCAACACACATGAAGGTATGGACAGCTGTTTTGAGGAGAATGAGAAACACTATGACAGCCATTCTTGGCTTCCCTAATGTCTGGTCTTGAAGACTTGAAATGCCCTCCTCATCCTGCTCAGATCAATTCCATACTAGGTTGTTTCATGTGAATTCCCTGTATGTGACAATATGGACAACTATTTGGAAGAAAACAAGAGTCAATATGATAGAGAGCAAATATCTCCGATTGTCTAGTTTTGAAATTTTTGTCTCTTACATTGCTTTCTTGTGATCCACTTTGCTCTGTTTTGTTGTGTTTAATTCTACCTTTTTGATATAATTGCATGTATATTTGCATGGGTAAGATGGATGACCATATTGCTGTTAACAGTCTCACTGTTTGAATGTCTACTTTACACGTTTTAACTTTGTAAATTGAACAACTATTTCCAAGAAGTCAGTATGTAATTTGTCAAGCAATAATATTTTTAGGTTTCTTTGTTGTTGTTCTTTTCCTTTTTTCCTTGGAATACTGTATTGTTGCTACCCTTTATTCTGTTTTGTTTTGTTTTTTTTCTCTTTAAATAAAATTATTTTTAAAAATTAAAAAAAAAAAAGAGAGAGAGAGGCTGGCCTTGAGCTCACTTCGTAGCCCAGTGATCGAACTTGCACGGATCCTTCTGCCTACGATCCTCCTGCCTCAGCCTCCGGAGTGCCAGGGTTACAGACACGAGCTGCCACACCCAGCTAACCTTTCCACTCTCTGCAGCAGCTCTGGAGTCCTCAGTCCTCAGTGTCTTTGGTTTCACTGTCGTGGCTGCCTTGATGTCCTGTCCTTTCATAGCCATTTGACTCTGTAGAAGAGCTAGAAGTCACTCGGCGTCAGATCCAGTGAGTAAGGGGGTGAGGATCCATTGTCATGTTTTTGACAGAAATTATCATAAACATTGATCAATAAAGGTTGCTCAGAACACAGAGAATGCTGAAATCCTAACAGTAAAAAGACCTTGCCATGTAACCCCTCACAGCGCCCCTTGCTTCACACAAACCTACCTCATTGCTCTTGGCAAAAGCTCTTTTACTGTAATGTTTTTTAGAAATTTAAACTTCCAGTGCATTTTTCTATCACCCACTGTATTTCTCATGCCAGGATCTGTTTGGAACCTCTTCCCAAGGCCTATTTAACCCCAGACAGCGCTTCCCACCTACCCCTGCCCAAGAACCCAAGGCAGGAAATCCTCCTGCCTCTGCCTTGCAGTCCCTTGGTGAGGGGCCCAAAAACTGCAGAGGAGCCAGGAGGAGCACCAGGGAGCCAGGCACCACCAGCACCTCTCAGGTTGGCGTGGGCAGCCGACGTGGGCACACGAGGGTCCTCCAGTCCTTTATCTCCTTAGCACGCACCGCCTCCTTCTGCTGTGGAAACAGTGCCCTGAACTGGGGTCTGGTGGCGCCTGTGGAGCGGTCACAATGGCTCCTCTGCCGTCCTGGAAAGGGAGTGTTGGCAGGGTCGCCCATCTCACTGGCAAGGGACACCATCTTCTCGTGTCTCCCCTTTCCTTCCTCCCGTGCCCTGATAATCGCAGGGAATGCTACCTCCCGCCACCCTGAATGAGCTCCCTTGTCCCTGGGTCTGCAGCCCTGACATCCGAGTCGGCCCTGTGATAAGGACACTCTACCCGGGCCTTGGCGCAGCCCCGCGGAAGGGAGCAGGAACAAGCAGCTTCCTGTTCCCAAGGCCCGCAGGTGTCCCAGAAAGCGGGCCTGGCCTGGCCCTGCAGCCCAGCACAGAGGTGGCAGTGGCTGGGGTGAGGGCACTCCCCTGGGCCCGAGGGGCTATAGCTCAGCTGGCTGAGGCCCTGAGCTGAAAGCCACGATGGGAGCGCTTGGCTGGGCCCCTTTGCCTGCTGCTCTTTGTCACTTGCTCTGAGGGCATCTTGCTCATTGACGATCCCAGGTAACCTGGCGCAGGGACGACACCCTGTGTGCCCAGCCCAACAAAGGCGTCTCCTCTGAGTAATGAAGACTCCTAGTTACGGCCTCCCAGGCCCCATGTGCGGGACAGTCTAGACCCCTTCCTGGACTGAGAGCTCCCCTTCAAAAAGAAAGGATCCACACGGAACCGAGAAGATGCTTGGGTTTCTACCTGGCCCAGCTGTCAGACCGGAAGCCCCTGCAGAGTCTCAGGAAGACACCGAGCCCAGAGGGCGGCAGATCAGATGGGCACTCAGCGCCACCCCACCGAGCTGGCACCGTTTTGTGACCTCTGTGAAGGTCAGGTCCCCTCCAAGAGGGGAGACCATCGCCTCTGGCCAGCAAGCGATTCACTAACCTAAGGGACCTTAAATCCTGGATGCGAGCTCTTCAGCCTCTACTCCCTGGCCGCGCCCTCCCACAGTCTGTTCTCTGCTCCCTGTGTGATTTCGGTGATGCCAATGTGCTTAGCAACATTTTCCAGGAACGTCCTCAAGTGGTGCAAGGTGGCTGCGGGGTGTCCACCACTTCCTGAGTTGGACAGTCCTTACGTCCCTTTCCCTCGGCCATCAGCTGACAGTGTGTCTCCCCCAGCCGGACCTCTCTGACACATCCTAGGCTCCCTCCACCCCGCAGCCTTGCTGCACCTAACCAGCTTCTTGAGCCAAGTTAGCCAGAGGGAGATTCCCACTCATCTCCCAGGCCTGGTCCTCACGTTCCTGGCTCAATGACTGGCAACTGCACCCCAGCTGCCCTGACCAAAATGGAAGGCTCATTCCAGGCCCATGGGAGGTCCCACTGGCCACATGCGCCCTGGTGCCTCAAACCCTCTCTGTCTTCACCAGTCCTCACTGGATGGCTGTCACCTGGTAAAGCGTCCTATTCACAGCCCTTACAGTCAGATCAGGAAGTACACTCAAGCCCCAGTCACAGCATCACATTCCCCCGGCTCGGGTCCCATGCATGGATGTCCTCAGGATCCGCCCACTGGGCTGCTTCTGCGCCGGTGGCCCTCGACTTCCCAGAGCGGGGAGCACACCCCCAGCTTGGGGTCTTGCACTTCCTGTTCCATCTGTTGCAATCCCTTCACCCTCACTAGCACCCCCACACCTTGCCCCTCACCCCAGAAACCAGACCTCCTGCGACACCTCCCCTGCCTGGCCTGCCTGTAGTCTGGACCCCAGCCCTTCCCTGTGTCATCTCTGTCTCTCCATGGCCCTCACTACTGAACCCAGTGTTACTCTTAAGGGAAAACTGGATTTGGTGCTAGTCCAATTTGGTTTGCAACCAGAACTGTGGAAAGAATTAAGTTTGAGAACCGAGGTTTCGCTGTAGAAATAATACGTGATTATTAAACATCCACCTTACCTTTCCCAGGTCATCACCAGCACCCAGGGTTGCCTGTGTCTCCCCAGTTAGCTGTCTTCCCTCTCCACCAGCCTGGCTCCCTCGCTGTCTATGCCCCTGTGCTTGTTGCTGAGATACATGGGACCCCTACAACTTAAAGAGAAGAGGTTTGTTTTGGTTCAGGTTTCAGTCCATAGTTAGATGGTTTTATGGCTTATATCTAGATGTCCCCCAAAGCCTCATGTGGTCATGGGGTCATAGGTCAGGCTTTTTCAGAGGTGGCTCACTCTAGAGTGTGTGATGCAAGGATTAAGAGTGTGTAGTTATTAACTCAGTCCACTGACTGGTTGGCACCCGCCCTAACCCAGTAGCCTGGGTAGAGTATAATAGGGGCAGAAGGAAGCTGCTATTGGTTCTTATAGTTGGGACCTTTCTTGCTTTTGCTGCCTTCTGCCCACCATGAACTGTTTTTTCTCCTCTGCAGTGCCTGTCTGCCACGCCACCTGGCTTGGAGCCAGCTGACTGTGAACTGAAACTTCTACAAACTGTGAGCCAAATGAACCTTCCCTCCTTTAGCTTTGGGGATTGATATTTTGTCTCAGCAAGGAGAACCGTAACTAAGACAGGTAGCTCCAAGGCAGGACAGCACCGCACAGGGGCATGGCAGAGATATGATGGGATCATCATGGCAGACAGGAAGCGGAGAGTCAAAGGAGAAGCCAGGCAGGGAGAGAACCTCTCTTTCCGTGAGACCCCACTCCTCACGGCACAGTGAGCTTTAAACTCCATCACGCGCTCACCTTCCCAAAGCCTTGCCTCTGAGCGCCGGGGCCCCAAGGACACCCAGAGAGAAGCCAGAACCTTTTTCATTACAGCTCCACCATCTGTACATGCATCTCACACGGCTGGAGTAGGAATCAGTACAGCCGCTGTGGGAACCAGCATGGAGGCCCCTCACACAGCTGAAAGGAGAACTAGCATGTGACCCAGGGTGACGCTCCTTGGTATACAAGGGCAGGAATCAAAGCCAGCACACCGGAAAGATACCTGCGTTTATCACAGCACTGCTCACAATAGCCCAGGCCTGGAGTCAGTCTCGGTGTCCACCACAGATGCATGAGGAAGCAAAATGTGGAGTACACGCACGAGGGGGTCTTAGCCATAAAGAAGGATAAAATCACGTCATGTGCAGGAGAGTGGATGGAACTGACGATCATCACGGGAAGCAAAGTCAGCCACACTCAGTGGATGCTGCATGCTCCGTGTGTCATGGAATTAGAAGGGAGACTCTGACACCAGCAGAAAGGCTCCTGGGAGGTGAGAGAGGTGTGGGAAGGACACGGTCCAAGTGTGCTGTGTGTGCACATGAAGATGTCACAGTGACATCCATTATGCTGTAAAATGCACTAATAAAATCATCACTTGGTTTAAGTTTTCAGCTTCATATAAACGAATCCGTGCTCTCCGTGTTACTTTGAACCTGCTCCATTTGAACAATGTAGTTACAAACCCTGCAGCACTGCCTGTCACCGGCACGGCCATGCCTCCTGCTGTGGAGTTGTCCACCACAGAGCACAGCACAGCTGGCCTGGTAGACAGACAGCTGGTTCAGGCCCCGGGCAGCTCCCAGGCCTGCTGCCGTGAGCATTCCTGTCCCTGCTCTCCACATGGCACACATTGGTTTCCCTCAGGCATGAAGCCCCCAGGAGGGCAATGGCGAGGATGCACAGATGTCGTGTGTCCTCACCTGCAGACAGCCTGTTTCCAGAGTGCTGCTAGCAGCTTACACCAGGCCCAGCAGCGATGGAAACACCACGCAGACTTCCTCACCAGAGGCATTTGACATCACCTCAGGGTCAGACCTGACTGTCCCGAGAGCACCCTCTTCAGTCTGAAGCAAATAAGACCATGAGGTGGGAAAAGGAAGAACCTCTTGGTCTCCACCTCTTCCCCACAGACTTGCAAAACAAGCAGCTTCTGCGATGCTACTGCCTTTTGCCCACAAGTGACACAGTGGCCCAGAAGTGGCCCCGAGCCCTTTCCCACTCGGAGGCCTCCTCTTCTGCATTTGCTTCACTTTGTCTCTCTCTCTCTCAAATGCCAATTCCAGAAGCAAATACTGGCACCAGTGGTGAGCCAGTGGGTGCGAGAACCAGGCTGTTGTGGAGCCTTGGGGTGGGGTGAAGGTGCAGCCACTGCCCTGAGAGCAGCAGCAGCCTGTCTGCTGGGCGGCCACAGCCTGGACTCCTCATTGTTAGGAAACCCTAGGCTCCCCTTCCTCCTTCCACATGGACCAGGGGCCTATGAATGCATTTTACAGGCTCTGAAGATTGCCCAGCTTCACCGTCACCCCTTGCTGAGGCAGAACCCTGCCCGCCACCCGTCAGATGTGAGAGCTCACCCCACGACTGAGACTGGGGCTGCAGGGAGGGCATGATCACGGTCCTCAGAGGGTCTGCGGCCAATAAAGCTGAGAGACACAGAAATGCACCCCAGAGCTTGTGGAGAGCATGCACTGGGGAGCTGGACAGGCCACCAGGAGTGGCATTTCAGGCGACCTAAAATGAGGAGAGCGCTACAGGGTCTGAGCCTGCGCTGCCCGCTGGGTGTGGCGCCCAAGCCTTGTTGAGTTACACCCTGCACAGCAGGGACCCAGACTGCTCTCCCCTCCCTTCCCGGGCTTCACCCGGGCCACTTCTGCTCACGGTTCAGGGCTCACCTTCAAAGCTGTGTGCAGGGAGCCATCAACACCCCACGCTCAGGCGTCTCCTCACACCCAGGGGCCTCCGCTACCCACCACGTCCACCTTAGAATTGAACTTGCCATGCTGTCGTCACCTTTCCCGCCTCTGTTTCTTTGTAGGATTACAACTTCCAAGATGACTAAGACCACGGTCTGTTTATGACGAACTCAGCTTCACTGTCACACATGCCCTTGTGTCCAGCTTCTCCCGTTAGGGCCCAGGCTGTGTCCCCTGACAGCTCTCAGCTGTCACCTTCTCCTCCAGACTGCCATGTGCCCGCACTCAGGAGCTCCTGACTAATTTTTAACCTTACAGAACAAGCCATGAGTCTCTGTCAGAGGCCGGGTAGACTGATCTGGAACACAAAGGTTTATTTATTTACCAGCTCCCCACTGTGAGGGTTGTGTTACTTGTGGTGATGCCGTGGCCACCAGGCAGGAAAGTCGCACCCTCTGTGAAGCTGGGGCTGAGGTCAGGGCCATAATATTCCCTTCCTGCTGAGCGATTTTTCCACAGCAGCCGAAAGTTGTAATGGTACGGTGGAGGCGGGTGTCCTGTGTCCCCGCCTGAGCAGGGACTGGAACAGTCTGTCACTCAGCGTCTCCCCACCCCCACCTCTCTCTGGCTCCACAGCGCTATCAATTCCCTTATCTTCCCCAAACCTGCTGAGCTTTTCCAGCCCCTCAATGTCCATGACACACACCTGGGCACCTCGCAGTGACCTGTCCTCTGCCGTGCACACTTTGGGGCCTCCTGGCAGATGAGCCGAGCAGGGGCCAGGTCTGCCACTGCTCCCAGAGCTTTGGCCCAAGTGAAGCAGAGCCCGCACTCGGACAGCTCTTCGGAAAGACCGGCTCCCCGCTTCTTGCTTCCATCTCAGTCACCCAACATCCCTCGGCAGGACAGACAGGCCCACGTGCTGGTCGCCGTCCTCAGTTAGCGGGGTCCACACTGCATGCCTACCCGGGACGTGCGCGGGAGATGCCCCCTTACATTTAACCTGCACTACTCTCCACAGTAGGAGCACAGGCTTCCTCACACAGCAGGCAGCTCAGTGAATATTCCCCGGCCCAGTTAACAAAGGAGAAGCAGTTTTAGGGCAGCATTTCTCCCAGAGAACAAAGAAGTTGCCCAAGTTAGAATTGCTGTCTTCTTTATTCTGGAATCATCCACTGACAATGCTGCAGACTGGCACTATGCAGTCTTTGAAGGTGCGAGTGATTTTAGCACTGAATCTGCACAATAGCAAAGATCTACAGCAACCCCTGAGAGAGCATCTCCCCTTTGACACTGGGAGCTCTGGGGAGCTCTGGGCCAGAAACTCGAAGTCTTCCTCAAGGTGACACAGATTTTTTCAGGCATCAAAGTTGCAGCTCTTTGTCAAAAACTATAAGTCGCTCTGTGACCCTCAGTGACAGACGCTGTAAACACCGCATTGTTCCGTGAACTTCTATCTCAAGATTCACTGGGGAGTAGAGTTAAGCACTTAATTGCTTTAATTGTATGGAAAATCAGCATTGAAGAGTTTCTCGGGGGATTCTTTTTCCTAAGACAGGGCCCTATAAGGGAAAGAATCCAGCAAATAAATAAAAATTCTCCCAAACCACCCCTTAAGTGGCCCCCAAAGTACTTGCTGTGAGAATCAAAATAATTCCTTTTTAGGGCAACACAAACCGCCTCACAAATCTCCCTCTGAGCGCTGGTCTCTACCTGCAGCGCGAAGGCCCATTACAGCTGCGAATCTGGGTACTGTCACGGTCTGGCTGCAAAAAACATTGCGGGCATCAAGGGAAGTTAGAAGAGTAACATCAACACAGGCTGGGTTCACAGCTGCGCTGAGTTATCAATAATTTAAAAGTTTCATTTTGCAAAGCACGTTTACAGTTGCTCCTTCAAAACACATCTATGGCAAAGCAGGGTGTTATCAGATGTGGCCGGGGTGCAGATAAACAAGACTTGGAAGCAACTCGTGGGGACCGAGCTCTGGGTCACAGCGACAGCAGCCTGGCATGAGCTCGGGTAGACTGTCCAGCTACGGTCACTCCAGGCCAAGTCACAGTTATGGCTATCACTGGGGTTCAGCCACAGGTCCACTCTAAGCCCTTCAGTGTCAAGTTTATCCTCAGGATCCAAAGTTCAGTGGCAGCTTTGGGTGCCCCCTGGGCAGCGCAGGCAGCTGTTGCTCCTGTGAGACTGTCACCTCACCACAGTCCTGAGAAGGGCAGTCACGGTGGCTCAGGGGCCTGGGAAGCAGGGCCGACCCTGGAGCTGGGGCAGGACACTGGTTGGAGAGATAGAAAGGACCCCTAATGAAGTCAGGCTTCTGTCCTGCAGACAGGGACACATGAAGCATGGGAAAGCAACCCACTAATGTCCTTCCAGCAAATCCCCAGGAGTAACCTTGAATCACACAAAAGTGAAGGTACCCCAACTGGGGACAATATCGACACAGGGTCACGGCCAGGCAGCTTCCCAGATTACTAACCAGTGGCCCTGGTTAACCTTGGTGACCCCAAGTTTCCTTCTCCATAAAACACTGAGGCTCCCTATTGTTAGAGTCCTTGGGGAAAAAAGAGGCAAGGGCAAACCCACAGGGGAAGGTGACCACAGGGGAAGGTGACCCACAGGGGAAGGCGACCCACAGGGGAAGTTGACCCACAGGGGAAGGTGACCCACAGGGGAAGGTGACCCTCAGGGGAAGGTGACCCTCAGGGGAAGATGACCCACAAGGGAAGGTGACCCTCAGGGGAAGGTGACCCACAGGAGAAGATGACCCACAGGGGAAGGTGATCCTCAGGGGAAGGTGACCCACAGGGGAAGATGACCCACAGGGGAAGGTGACCCTCAGGGGAAGGTGACCCACAGGGGAAGGCAACCCTCAGGGGAAGGTGACCCACAGGAGAAGATGACCCACAGGGGAAGGTGACCTGCCACCCAAACGTACTGGGCACTGTCCCGAGAGTAGGCAAAAGCTGGGAGCTCGGCTTCATGGGGACAGAAGCTCTCCAGAGGAAGTTTCCACACAACCTCCAGGGAGGAGCTCCCCAGCTCTGTCACCCCAGGGAGGCAACTCCCCACTTCAAACCAGGCCCCAAGCAGGAGCGGGGCCAGGGTGCTGCGAGCCCCAGGTTGAGCGGGATTTCTGGCCCAGCTCACGCGTAGCTTTAGACACTGGGCAGTCTCCTGACCCAGAGTGGGTGTGGGATGGGGTCAGCAACAGACATTTATTCTCAGCATTTAAGATTCATGTATAAGGACCTCATGGTTTGATGCCACCTGCCTTACCGTGTTTTAGAATTGGGACTCAAGAAAGATACTGCATTTTAAGCATGAAATGTATTTAAATTGCAAAGCACTTGATGTCATTGCTACGTTGAAAGTGTCAGCTTGTCAGGGGACCCACATATCGAACGACACACAGACAGAAATGCTTCCTGCACAGCTCTATTTAGGAAGCCACCTGCAGGATCTCCTGGCGAGAGAAACCCAGGGGCACCTGCGTGTCCCTGCCTGCTTCAACCCCCAGGAGTCCGCTCAACACAGTGGGGCCTCGTGTGTTGTGACAACCGCTGATGCCAGGAAGAGCGGAACGTGACCACGCAGCCAATGTCCCTTACAACCAACCAGTGCTGCTCTGGGCCATCTGTTTCCACTCTTTGGGTTTCAGTTTCCTTGTCTTCAGAATGAGGAAAAGTCTCTCTCCATGAGCTGTCGAGAAGTTTAAATGAGACACTCTGAGGCCCAAGCCTGGCCCATTTGGGTTGCTCTGTAAGGTGATTTCTGTGATTCTGTTGTGTTCTCATTTTTCCCTGGCTCTCAGCAAGTGTTGGGGCGTTTGCCTTGCCCCTGTGCTACCTTCAGGACAGATGTCTGACTCCTTGCTAACCCTGGGCCTGGGCCTCATGGTTAATCAATAACTGCAGTTGGTGAAGATTCCAGATGCTGTGAGGTTTAGGCTGGTCCCAGCCTGCAACCGTAAGATTTCAAGTTCTTTGCACTCAGGGTCCACGCCCCGGCACACCGCGAGCCAGCCCATGCCCTCACCCTGGGGCTGCTGCCTGAGGAGCCCGCTCTGCTGGGGCTGTCTGGCCATGTGCTCTGTCCTGGAGCAGCCCGAGTCTTCATGGGTCGCCCCGCACCTGAGGGCAGTTGGTGAGCCACATCTATGTATCCTGCTCCCCACAGACTGCACCAGAAGTGTGTTTAGACCCAAAACAGCTCTTTGACCCTCAGGCAAACCAGGAAAATGAATTTGCATTGCGTGGTGATCTCCATTATGTATTTTCCATTCATAATGGAGGTTCCATTATCCATAAAATAGTGCCAGTCAATTGAAGATCTAGGTATTTGGAATCAGAAATCAGAATACACGCGTAGGACTCTATACATATAGCTGTCTACTATAAAGACAGTAACCAGAGCCCAATGCAGTGGTATACGCCTATAATCCCAGCTACTCCAGAGGCTGAGGCAGGAGAATTGCATGTTCAAGGGCAGTCTGAGCAACATGTGGAGACCCTGTCTCAGTGGGGACAGTAGGCTCTGGTGTTCTCAGCACTTGCTGAGCTCTCTCCCCAGCCCCTGACAGAGTAACATTAGGCACTCTCCGTAGATATAAACACAATAAATACGAACAGTGGTAAGCACAGGCGCTTCCTGCTTATTGAATAAACACTGCAGTGTTACATGCTTCAGACTCATCTGCATGTAAGAGGAGACTCAGGGTCAGGTTAGGTGAATAATTTCCCAGAAGTCACACAGGAGGGGTGTGGGTGGATGGGGAGGGGAGACCCCTCACACAGAGGAGTCGGCTCCAAGGCAGCAGAAGCCCCAGCACCCCTTTCCTTCTCTGCCCCACCCACCCCGGAGCCACAGAGAACCGCAGCCCTGTGCAGAGTGACAGGGCCAGGGACGCCGCCACTGCTGCAGGAGCTGTAGCTCCTCTCTAAGGCACCTGGAACTGGGGACGTCCCCTCTCGTAAACCTGTCCTACAGCCAGGGTGGGTCATGTGGTCATCTGTCCCCCCCACCCCCACAAGATTCTTCGGAGTGTTCTAGATTTCCCAGGGACACTCACACTTCACATGGCGCCATTGCCACAGCCCATCCCCTGCGCCCTTTGCTGGGACTTTGAGTTCTAGACTAGAAACAAGGTCACTTCACCCAAGTCTGAGTGTGTCAAAGTTGCCACTCTTGATCACGATCATAGCAATTTAGGGACACGTTTCTGCTCCTGCCTGAAACATGCTGGAGGTCAAAGCAGTGCAGCTGTGTCCACTCTGCATCCTCAGGGCCATCAGTGTGACCCAGGGGAACCCCACTGTGGTGCTGGCCTGGCACTCACCATGTGGGCTCCCATCGGCCTCTCAGGTTTCCTGCCCAGTGTCCCACAGGAGCCTTGGCCGACGCAGGAAGAACTGGCGGCCCCAGCCCGAGTGCCCTCAACTGGCAGGACATCCGGCCCTTTGTCTGCCTTCCTGACCAGGCCCTGCCAGGCGTGGGCTGCCTCCTCCTCTAGGGGAACCTGGCCTGCAGCACCTGAGCCCGACCCATGCCTCCATCCTCTGCGCAAAGAAGATGTCAAAAGGACCAGCCAGAAAGACCCAAGGCCAGACGCCATGGGGTCACTGCTAATGTGGGATCAACTGAGCAGGCGGCTGGTACCTGAGACCTTGGTGGCTGCCTATACTTCCACCCCAGAGATGCTCTCAGCCACTTACAGGGCTTCAGTCTTCTCTGTCCAGGGACAAAGCTTTCCAGGGGCCCCAAGATGAAGAGGACATATGGGGGGCAGAGAGAGAGGGAGAAGAACCTGTGGTCCCCACCAACAGGGACTCCAGGGCCAAGCGTGGGACCCGACACCTCCACATGCTTGTCTCCCCAGACGGGTGATTTAGGGTCTGAGAATTGACTGTGCTGCTGCGGAGGGTTTAAATGTCGTGCACTGTGATCAGAACACACCAGGCGCAGGAGTAGGAGAAAGGAAAAGTTCTACAGTGACAGCTGCTTACTCAACAGCGCACCTTGCGTGTGTTTTGCTGAGATAGGAATGTTTTTAATCCATTAATGCCATTTACTGAACCAGTTAAGAGCCTGGGGACTTACAAATTAAGATCCCATCTTTATTATTCAATTACTTCAGGATTTTCAATCTACCAAAATAACTGGATTAACCTAGTTTTCAGTACAGCAATTCCCACATCCTTTGACAATGCTGGGAGTTTTGCAGTGACGCTGCCAGGTCAAAGGCACATCTAACACTTGGGACAAAATAGCCAGTGACCTCATCACAGGAGCTGCCAACCCCTCCCTTCCTCCGTGCTCAAGGAAATCTTGGATTTTCTATAGCGGGTGAACAGGGTAGGTGCCGGCTGGGTACCTGCCCTGGTCCCCAGGGGCTCCAAGAAGGCCACACGAAGTTTGGAGCCAAAGTGAACTTGTGCAGGACAGACAGCTAATCTCCTTGGGTTAGTCGGGTTGGAGCCACTTGACAAGACATAGGCCCGCTAAGAATAGCAACGCACACTTGACAGAACTGCCCAGTAAGGCTATTTTTAAAAATACCTAGAGACTTAACATTTTTACAAAAATAACTTGGTGTTCTCTCGTACAAGCACGGCCCATTTAGGGAGAAACGCACAGCGGTGATCTCATAAACATGCGAGAACAGAGAAGCCTGCTTTGGAGGAGGGGGTAAAAGCTAACACAGCAAAGTGGAAACGGTGCTTTGCGAAGGTCTCCTCTCAGGATTATGGTGGCCCTCTGAAGACCAGTTGCATGCAGAGGGAGCTGTTTCTCAGGATCTTGCAGGAATTGGAAGAATCCAGGGTTTTTGACTCAGTCACATGTTAAAGTTTGCGTGGAGGCAGGACTGAGATCATTGTATGTCCTAAACCGGACCTGTGGTTACTGCAGTGTGTTGTTTTAGCATCTGTCACATGGAGCTTTGCTTTGCTAACACTGAGGCCACAAGTGACCCTGGGCAGCTCCAGGGGAAGGAACTGAGAGGCTCAAGGAGTAGGGCAGCCGTCAGGCAGATGCAAGGGACCGGGGTTCTGCAGCTGTGCTGGCTTAGAAGTGGCTGGCTCTTCCCACACTGAGTCTCAGATGAAGCCACAGCCCTGGTGACAGTTTAGCTGTGGCCTTGACACAGTGAGATCACAGTGAGCTGTCTGTTCGGGGATAGCAAGGCACTCACCTGACCCGTGTCATGCTGAGGAGAGGCAGGACTCAGGAACCAGAGCCTTTCTGCAAGGGATTCTGGGACTCAAATGGGCACATGACGGTGTAGACACCTAAACTCACAAGTGTCTGACGGGCACCAGGACCACTGGGCTCTCAGCCTGTGGGAAGCTTGGGCGTGGGGGAGTCTTGCCCTCCTGCAGTGATGCCTGCCTGAGAGAAACCGCAGCCGCTCCTTCAGAGACCGGCAGAGCGGACCCTGCAAAAGCCTCATCCACCTTTGAGGGGACCCCATGTTCTCATCCAGCCAAGGAGAAACCTTCAAAAATTAACCACAGTGCAGATGCAGAAACACCACCCCTCCAGCATCCTTCTCATTGCTTAAAAAAGAGGCTTCTTTAAAGCCAAGGCTCACAAGCCATTATTTTTTCTTCTTTGTTAGCAGCTATGTGACCTGAGGTGAAGAAATGAAATAGGAAAAACTGTTTGAGGCAGGTTTCTTCCACCCCATCTCATTTTCCAGCCAGAGGTGCTGTGGAGCCATGGGATATAGCCCGTGACAACGACACAGAGAGTGACAGAGGCCCAGAGACCGCAACTGTCCCTCCCTGAGGGAGAGCAGATAGCTACATTTTTATCCCAACCTGAGGGTACACAGTCTGCAAAATCTGATTACATTCAATTTCCAAATGGCAGCTAGAGCTTCCATTCTGCTTGGGGAAAAGCAAAGCACCTGTAACCGAGGGAGAATGGGGGGCTGCCCAGGATCACTCTAGGACAAGGGGGTACCAGTGGCTTGGGACTTGAGGCCAACTCCAAAAGGCCAAGACCACACAGAGCCTGGCTTGGAAACCAAAGGACCAGTGCCACCCTGACCCTGCCAAGGAGTCTCAGGGTTAAGGTCTGCAGGAAGTGGCCTGAGCGCGGTGTGGAGAGGAGTTACAGGGGACCCTGCAACGGACTCCTCCGGTGGCAGAGGGTTGTCCGCACAGGAGTGCTGTGGGCATGATGCCGTGACAGTCCCTGAGAGCACAAAGAAAGCACAGCGACAGAGCCGACAGAAGGGGACCAGCCCCTGCCCAAGGCCTGCTCACTTCAGGTGTTCCGTGGACACCACCGAGGTTAAAGCTGGACACATTTCCAACCAGAGTACGACAAAGGTTTTTTGTTTGTTTTTGCTATTTTGTTTCTAAACATTACCTCAAAGCCCCAAGACCAAGTATCATTTTTAAAATAATTTTTTCAGCATTTAACCCAAAGCAACATAATTCTTGCTAATATTTATCAGCTTAAATATTTGTTGGAATAAAAAGGCTATTTTCAAGAAAGTCCAAGTAGAAGTGGTATTCTACACCTTAATTACCAGAGGGCTCTCAGCCCTTTATTGCCTCAGCACTGCAACAGCCTGCCGTTGGGCTCCCACACATTTACCTGGATTTCTGACTCCAGCTCGATCCAGGGGTGATCTGCTGGGGCACGGAGCTGAGCATCTAAACTTACCCTTGGGTTGAGACAGCTTTCAATATCAAAAACAGGATAAAACTATGACGTTTTTCTAAGCCAATTTCTTGTGTGTGTGTGTGTGTGTGTGTGTGTGTGTGTGTGTTTTAAATAAAATGTTTCTGAATCGACAAAGCCAGTTTCCTTTCTGTTTCTAAAGAACAAGCCGGGGCTCAGGCTGGCTTTCCTGAGAATCTGACCTCCTGGACCACATCCCGGGCCTGCAGGGAAGGTTTCCACGGCTCAGTGGAGCAAGCGAGGGGCAGAGAGCGGCCAGCAATTACACACGCACTGAGGATTGTTTCCTGCAGCCTAATTAGGCTTCTGCAGCCCAAGCGGGCTGGCTCCAGAGGCAGGCCCAGTCCCACGAGGACAACCCAATGCCTGCACTTTACTCGGTGAATAGGGTACTACACAGCCCCCACACTGGGTGACAGGTAAAAACCTGTACCCACAGGTATAGGTAGCATAGACATTAAAAAAACAAAAAGCCAGAGAAGTCCCGGCCACGGTGCCAGCAAGGACTGTTCCGGTGTGGAGCTGTGATGGCTCCTTCTCTCCCTCCCTCCCTGTTTTTGGGGTGTCCCAGTCTTCCACACAGAGTGCCCGTTACTCCTGTGCACTTGCATGGATCTTCCCCGCGCTCCTTGGACGCAGTCAAGCTAGATTCAAATCTTCACTGAGCCCCGCAGGGCGCTGAGGAGCTCGTACTCTGGGAATAGCCTGCAACTGCAGAGCTGAGTTTACCCTGGCACTGGCACCCACCCTCCCCGTGACCTTAGGAATCTGAGCCCTCTGTGACCCTCAGCGCTCTTGGTTATAGATTTAGGGACTCAACATAGTTTATTCTCAGGTGCTCAAGTGCAGGAATTACTGTCATCAAGAGAGGTGCGATATTAGATAAAATGTGTTTGTAAACTAGGCACCGACCTGCAGCTTTGAGTTGTCACCGTGGCCTTGCCACCCACAATGACCAATCAGGGTGGCCGTGGTCTAAGGACAGGTAGAAGTGCAACCACTCATTTGGGACAGAAATGTTTACCTCTGTGTTGGGTTTCCCTTGTCACCTCACTAATGCTCTTCCTGGCTGTTTTCTTCCCCAGGTCACTGTTTCATCAAAAACACTTTACGAACCTCCTGCGCTGGCACAGGAGGGACCTGAAGAGTTTCTAAAATGTTCTGTCACATAGCCAAACGTGGCCAGGGACAGCAGGGCTCAGAACTTCAGCCCTGGCCCAGGCCACAGCCGCTTCTGCCTTCCAGCATGGAGACCACTTCTCACTGAGAACCTCACGGACAGCTCGAACATGAGGCGAGAAGGAGGGAGCCACAGGTCAACGGTGAAAGGTTCGTGGGTTTCACTTTTCAAAGAAACACCGTGGACGCTGTGCAACTCAAATCCTTCCCCAGGGCTCCCCAGCCCTAACATCCTGCAGAATTCAAGCACAGTTTCTGCTCCCTCTTCCCTCGCCGGGGCTGAGCTTTTAATAATGCTGTGGGTCTTATTTTCAGGAGTTTTCATTCATCGAAGTGTCTGAAATTCATGGCCCCAGAGGTAGAGAACACCTGCATTGTCAGTCGCCTCTGAAACTGCTCCGCTTTCCAAGCAGCTGGAGGCAGAGCCGTGTGACGGTGCTGCTGGCTTCCCCGTCGGCTGGCACCTTGGTGTCATCGTGCCCATCCACCAGGCGCGGCCCACACAATGCAGGTGGTCTCCATTAGGAATCGGCCGAACCTCGATAAATCCCACACCTTTAGGTTCTTGTGGGGTTGTGGCAGTGCTGGCTGGGGGAGGTGCTGGGTAAACTGAGGCATCTGTGACCCAGAACTGGCAGCTCAAAAGCATAAACCTCAAACATCACCAAGGGGCCACTCAAGCCAGAGCAAAGGACTCAACCTCCAGAACCATGGGCCTCGAGGGCCAAGAGTCCACCCTGCTGAGCCTGGTATGCAGCCCGGCCCAGCATCAGGGAGACGAGGAGGTCTGGGAACAACCCTGCACTGAAGCCACCAGCTCCCCTGGAAAGCGAGCTCCCGTGCACATGTCGGGCCCAGCCCGGGCTTCTGATCCTGCAGTGTCCCTGCCCACCCTGCACTGCCCCTGCTGCCGGGCTGGAGGCTCTGCTCCATGCACTATTAGCTTTTTGTCACAGTGACAAAATGCCTGGGATGGTCAACTTTTCTGCTGTGTTTGGGTCTGGTTAGGTTTTCTTGATGGTAATGGAGATGAAACACAGGGCCTACGCCATTTTGAAACATTTTTAAAATTTTGTGACAGGGTTTTGCTAAGTTGCCAGGCTGGGCACCAACTTTTAATCCACTTGCCTCAGCCTCCCAGAGTGCTGGCATGGCAGGTGTGTGGCAGCGAGCCCAGCTGAAAAAACCAACATTAGAGAGGAGAGTTTATTTTTACTCATAGTTTCGGAGGATTCTGCCCATGATCATCTGCCAACAATGCACCTGGGCCAGCAGACTGGGGCAGGAGCTCCTGGCTGAGGAAGTCCCTCACCTCCTCCTGGCTGCTGGAAAGTGGAGCCTGTGACCTTTGACCCTACTAGGCCCCTCCCCTTCAAGTTTCCACCACCTCTCATCAGCACCCATCTGGGTTCCAAGCCTCTAACACAAGCGTGTTTGGGAAAGGCTATCCCAGGTCTACGCTGTGGAAATTGCTGGATGGATCATCAGGTCTGCCTGACCTGGGTGTTCTGCATGCTGCAGGCACGTTCCAGGCCTGATGGTCTGTATTCTGTGATTACAGAGTGTTCAGCAATGTGCCATCTTCTCCCCACTGGATGGCCGGAGCCCCAGCCTTTGACAGCCAGATGTGCTTCAGTGTCACTGACTGTGACTCACCCCCAGAAGCCCCCACAGTGGACAGCGTAACACCAGGACACCTGGTGTGGAGGGGCCACAGAGCCCGCAGGGCAGGGAACTCACGCTCTTCGAAAGTAAATGACCAGTTTGCAAGCAAGGGCCCAGTACTTAGCTTTACATGAATCATCACCAGAAAAACCAAGCCAGGCCCACCTGTGCTATGATTCCAGGTTGCAGCGAGGTTTCGGCACCCGGGGACCTGGCAAGCATTAGTGATCGTCCCCACCTTAGTAACTTGGTGACTGTCACCAGTGTGTGGCTGTCCCCGGTCTCCTAACCTGCAGCTTGCTGGATGGCAGTCTCATTCCCGCGTGGCCCCGCTCATGACACCTTCCTCAAGTCTTTGCCATTTGTTACGTGGAGCAGTGATCTGCACCACAAGGGAAAGCGAATGTTCCACAAAGGGGAATTAAAAAATCAAATTGCCTGAAACTTTGGGGGTCTTGCAACCATGGACCTTCGGCTCACCCAACCCTGAATGCAGATGATGATAAAGGACCAAGTCCTGAGCTAGCAGTGTGTTCAACCCCGGCCTGGACAACTTAGCAAGACTGTCTCTAAACAACATTTTAAAATGGGGTAGAGAATGTAGCTCAGTGCCTAGGTCCTGGGTTCAATCCCCATATTAAAGAGGGGGGCTAGTCTTCCACAGGTCATTTGCATTAAGTCTTAATTGCTCCAACTGTGGCCCCAGATTCAGCCACCAGGCGTCGCCCCGGAAGTGGCTAGAAATGCACAACCTCAGCCCCTGCTCTGAACCTGTGAACTCAACAGCCTCTCCCAAGAGGCCAGGGGAGTCACAGGCACACGGAGGAACAGCCATGAGGCAGGCGAGGGGCCAGAAGTCACCCGGGCTCGGCAGCCTGCAAGCCTGCACACGCTTCCTGGGAGCAGCAGCTGTCCACTGATTTGCAGGACTTTGATAAATGTCCCTCCTCTGTAGACTGAAAGCCAGCGAGGGAAGTGGGACCAGGGTGTGACCCCAGGGCTGCACATGGTGCTCAAAACTGTCCCGCACATCAACACAGCGCATCCTGCAGTGGCCTCTGCACCCGCTCAAATGGGGCCTCCGGGAAGGTTAACTTCTGAGTTAAGACTGTCCCAGCCCCCAAGGGATGAGGAAAGGACAGGCAGGGTTTGCTGGAAGGTTGAGTGTCCAGTCACCACTGGTTACTGAGAAAGGAAGGTGCAGGGTAGACCTTCTAGCCCGGTTTCTTTAATTTTCCTTATAGTTTTTTTTTTTTATGAAATCAGGAAAGGTTATTGGACTGTGAACAGATGTTAAAAATTTTAACAAATTGCTAGTAAAAAGGACTTGTCACTTACAGTGCATACATATTCAGATATTTGCTTGTAACTTACCTTGCCTTCTCATAAAGATTTGATGCCAATGTTTACAGTAAAATGACAAAAGGCAACTAAAGCAACTTGCTGAGGGGGGGCAACAGTGATCTCACCTCCTTTCCTGTGAATGGTAACGAACGTGTCTCATGTTTCCTGAGATGTGCACACAGGCGACACCTTCGCCCCAGCGATGAACACAGATGACATTCTCGTCCCCACTCTCCCACATGGTGCAGCACGTTCTACCTTCCACACTTCTGGGGACCCTGAAGGCCTGGTTCATGCCCCCCCAGTCCCAACACACAAGAGGCGGAGCCCGGCATTGTCAACAATGTTTTATTTACAAAGAATTGTTTTTGTTTGACCATTTGGAAAACCACTGACATTTGTCACCATAGAAAACATTAAATAATACACAAGATGTTATACAGTACTTCGGATAACTTCTTCCATCTGTTCAGTGCAATATTTGGCACCTAAAAGTGAAATTTTCAATTATTTTCCTTTTTGATCTTCAGCTGTGCAGTTATAGGACCCAAAAGGAAATGAATCATTTAAAATGCATCTAAGACCGTATTTTCTGGCCTTTCCACAAAGGCTCAATGATTTCAATTCCCCTCCAGCCCTGTCTCAACCAAATTAAATTACAAGGACCAGCTCTTGGGCCTCCTGTTAAATGTCAGGACCATTTCATGGAAACTTTACCAGGAAAGAAACGCTTCCAGTCCACATTAAGACAGCACCTGTGCACCCCAACAGTGTTAGGAATAAACGGTGCCGGCAAGTTTTCCCTTTTGTTTCTGTTGCTTTGATCCTGCTCAGCTTCCCACAGAAGGAAGGCTGTTTTAGTGAGCTCAGCGCCTTCTCATTTGACCCGCCCCCCATCCTTTGGGAAGTCAACCAGAAAGAGCTAAGTGACTGCCCCAGCCACACTGCTGTGCTCTGGAGATTTCCATTACATGTGAGTAGCAGGATCCAAACATCTTCTGGGAGACTCTGTAATCCAAGAGCTTTTACAAAACTTCTTGGGCATGGCCAGAGGGCCATGGCCAGAGGGCCTGAGGGAAGCCTATCTTAAATGGGTACATCTTTATCTAGTTCTGATGCATGGACATAGGGATAGCAAGTCACTGATTTTCACACTTTTTTTTTCTATAAAGGTCTCTAACCAGTGCCTCCACCAGGCATGGCTCCCTCACACTCCTATCTAATCCCACAGCCTCTTGTTCTAATCTCAGTGCCCACAGGGGACAGGCGGCCGCCAGCCTCTCTGTGCCACCTCTTCACACATGTGACAGCAACCTATGGTTCGCCCCTTATTCTCTTCCTGGCTGAATCATCCCAGTGCCTGTAATTTCCCAACATAGAGCTCTCTTTCCTCACCCCTTTAATCATCTTTGTGATTCCTGGCAAAAGCAGAAATACTCTGGTTACTCCCTCAGCCGTGAGGAAAAGCCGCAGAGTAAGCTGCCTTTTGAGGGTTAGCGTTTTTTAATATAAAGGCAAAACATGCAGGGAGGAGAGCCTGGGGGTTGAGGGTGACAGCATTCCCGTCCTGGCCTCTGCCTGCAACACTCAGCCAGGGTCTCCGTGCCAGGACCCGCCTTTCCAACCCCGATCTCCCCGAAACACATCAACAGGGTGTGACCCTCTGTCCCTGTGGAGCCCCCGTTCACCTCCTCTCCACTTCCTGCTACAAACAGGGCTTCTCCCAAACAAGTGGAGCTTTCACAAAGCCTCGGGGGGATGGCCAGAGACAGCCACGTTCCAGGACGTGAAAGCCGTCAATTCAGCCATGAGGGTTTTCAGTATTAACTACAGTTCCTCGCCATCCTGATGGTGTATTATCCTTTGTAAAGATCCAATGCAAGACCACTAGAAAAATTCCATCACTCCACCTGACACCCCAGCGTTTTTCTCTTACTGCCAACATAAGGGGTCACCATGCTGTTTTGCCATATTTTCTGTAAAAAACAAGCTGCCTTTTACTTTGCAACTAGAGTCTGTAAATACCAGGAATATGTAAATATTTAATATCAATAGCACATTTACAGAGAATACAGCAACTATTAATGAGGAATTCCATGCCCACACTACATAAATGTCTTTATAAGAAAAATACAGATAACAAGAATAAATGCATCTCGGTATGTTATACATCCTTCGTTCATAAAGTGAGTGGCAGTAAAAGAGTTCGGGGCAGGCCAGAACTGACCTCACCGGGAGGGAAACCTATTTCACAGGCACACCGCAAGTCAGAGCTCGGGGAGAGCCAGCACCACGCACGGCACAGCACCGCACGAAGCAGAAGGGCATCTGCACAGCGCTCTGCAGTTTTCTCCCACCGTTTGCTACCAGGAGCACTTCGTAACCAGGATGGAGGATGGTGTGGGGCACATGCGTGCGAGGCCTCCTTGCATGGCCGCGGGCTGGAAGGTGACTCCCACGCTGGCTTGGATGTGTCTGCAGACGCCCGTGACCCTCAGGGTGTGCGGAGTCACTAGGACTGCACAACAGCAGGCCGGTGGGATATGGGTCACCAGGAGCTGGACCCCTCCTGGCCCACTGCCTGCTCTTCCAGGCCTGGGGAGAGGGAGGGGAGGGGAGAAGGGAGCACTGGGAAGAGAGGAGGAAGCCACGCAGGAGCCGCTGGCAGCAGAGGGGTCACTAGCGCTCCCCGGGGCAGGGGCCCCTTCGCAGGCTCACATCATCCAGCCCGATCTCCCCAGGGTGGCCGCGCCTCCTCTCGCCCTTGAAGATGACCTGGGTGAGAACACATAAGCAGTCAGGCCGCCTCTGCAGCAGAGCGCAGGCCGCCTCGCCCAGAGTCAGATGCAAAGCTGGGCAGGAGGAGGCCACACCGGTGCTGTGGCCACGTCACCTGCGGCTGATTCCCTACCTGAGACTCGAGTCACGGGGAAATCTTCCTTCAGGCCACATGACTCAGAACCGGGGACTCCAGACTACAGACCCGGTCACTCTGGGCAGGCTCACAAATGGGCACTCAGCAACCACAGCCCAGGTCAGGAGTAGGAAGAGAGTGACGGACACCAGGACAGCCCGAGCCGGAGAGCCAAGGGACCACAAGCAAGCCGCTGTCCCCTAAGGTGTTCCTCACTGTCCCCTCCCTACTGGTGATGCTTTACTGCCCAGGGATGAGGAGAAGACCTCGGCGCCTGCCCCATGCTGGACATCAACACTGCCCTGCCCTTGTGCTGTATTCTCTACAGAACACCCTTGCTCCTTTTAAACAGAGAATCCTCTTAAGGTCTGGTTTGAAACCATTTATTTTCTTGGGTTTTTTTTCCCCCAAGTAATATAAAGAACAAAAATTTAAAACTCAAAGAGTCAAACAAACCTAAGTACCCTGCTAAAACTGTGTCAATGGAGTCTATATTTTCTTTCTAAAACAGTTTGGAGAAACTGTCTCTATAAACATACACGCGGTCTCTTCTAGCAAAAGCTTCGTAAGCGTCCACATGAAGGCGACACTTTCCCAAATGCAAGTGTCCTTTTGGTGGAATGTCATGATCATTTTCTTGCTACTATGACATCATTATTTTTAAAATAAACTCCTTATATTCGACCTAAGCTTTGTCGGTATCCTGTCTTGAATAAAGCAGTGTTTTCTGATTATATTTCTGGCTTCCCAGCCAAGACTGATGTGCCAGGGCCTCTGACGAGGGGAAAAATGAACTTTAAAGGAACATTTAGCAGGGTGTGGTAGCGGATGGCCTAATCCCAGCCCCCTGAGGCTGAGGCAGGAGGACTGCAGTGAGATTAAGGCTGGCCTGGGGTACATGGGGAGTTCAAGACCAGCCTGAATGACATAGTGAGACCTTATTTAAAAAAAAAAAGAAAGAAGAAACATTTAAAAAGAACCACTGCTCAGTAATTAATAGCAGTAATTAAGGAACTGAAAGAAAAAGAAACACAGGCAGAAGCCTACTGAAGCTTGTGTTGATTTCTGTTTATAACTTTTCTACTCACGCTCTTGATGTCTGTGCCCCGCAGGGTGATGTGTGTCCGCCTCCAGCCTCGGCCACCGTCTCTTCCCCACAGCGCTGCCCCGTGGCCACCGGGTCTCCTCACGGACACCTGGAGCGTGCCCGAGTGCAGCCCGGTCACCCTGTGCCTGAAGGACAGGCACAGGTCCCCCGCGTGCAGGAGGTGGCCGAGCGGCAGCACCAGGCGTGCGGCTCTGCCCCCGGGGGCCTTGGCCGCCACGGTCAGGTACTGTCCACCTGCAACGGGAGAGCAGCCGGTGTGGGCGAGGCCATGGCAGCAGGGACAGTGGCCTCACTCCCTGCTTGCATGAAGGCAGCCTCTGGGGGCGGCGGCTAGGGAAGGGCTCTGGCTTCACAGGGAAGAGACTGGGACAGACTTCTCCGTCTGCCTGAAAACGGTTTAAGAAGTCTGCAAAACCACTTATGGAGAGGAGAAGTGAGATCAAAGGCACACGACAATTAGCAATGCAAACGCTGTGACTGTTTCCCATGGAATACACACAATCGGACACACACAGCGCTACAGACACACGAACGTGCAGGAACCCGTGATCCTGCCCACCTCCAGCTGTGCAGCCCGACACCCCCGCCTTGCCAGCTGGGAGTCTGGGAGAACGGACCCTACATTTCCCCAGAGGAAGCGCTGCATGCAGCAAAGCACATAGACATTTAATAAGCTTTAGCGACTTATTCTCCTCCTGCTTTAAAAAATTCTTTAAACTCTCTTCTAACTCCAGGAAGACTCGGGCACCTGAAACTCTCCACCTCTTCCAGGCGCAGCGACCGCAGATCGCACCAGAGGGAAGTGGCTGGAAGCAGTCCGGCAGGGAGTCAGGCTGTGACAGCATACCTACTTCACCCGCTAACCCGTTTTCTTCTAGTGTGTGTAAGTGGATGCCCCACCTTAAACCTGCACTTGACACGGAATGCTGGCATCATCCTGTCTCCTGCAAAGTCACTCCCTCCATGGTTAAGATTAGTGCAATTAAAAATCACACATGTAAGCAGCGGGGTGGCAGGCGTGCTGCTTCTCAAGAGAAAGTAACAAGGGCTGGGGGTTTAGCTCAGCGGCACAAGTGCCTGCCTGGCAAGCACAAGGTCACGAGTTCGATCCTCGGTACAAAAAAAAAAAAACAAAAAACAAAACCCACAGTAACAAACAGTATTTTGAAACTCTATCTGGGCCCACATGACACTGGCCTCAGGTGGTTTTATCTTCCTGCCAAACGAAGAAGGCACTGTACGGTTCTGGCACCGATCAGCCACAGGGAAGGCTGGGTGGGAGCCTAGGAGGCTGGGAATGACCTGAAGTCACAACTGAACTTCCCCCCGACTTCGCTGTCCCCGTATGCTCCTCGCATAAAGCAGGTGTGTAAGATCACTGAACGAGTGGATGGCGTTTCAGGGAAGCAGCAAACACTGTAAGAAATGGGTTCTTGATGCCCGTGTCTAAACAGGTAATTTCTTATCCTCCTTCCTACCTACCCACCCCTGCCAAAGTTAATCCAAAAGACACACAGACCAACGCATCCAGTGGGACTTCAGCTGCCCCTCTGTGGGCCAGCTCCTGAGCCACACGCACTCTGGTGACCCTGAAGGCACAAGGTTACCACAGGACCCTGCGAGCTCCAGCTCACAGGGGTTGGCTTAGTCCTGACGGAATGTAACTGACACCATGTTTTGAGATGCTGCCCCCAAACAGAGCAACCTAACAAACCACAGCATCCCGATAAAAGATTCAAATCTTTTTGTGTATGTACTCAAAGCTCCAAAATTAGCTGGGAATAAAAGAGACTGCAACTGTTCTTTCTCCATAAAACTGTTCTGTATCAGGTTTTGCTTTTCCTACCGTAAATGAAATGTCACAAAGTTGGATAGTAACTAAGAGAAAATTAATCCAGCAGAGGCAACAAAAATTTGCATGTCTGATCCCAACATACTGGTTTAAATATAAAACTATATTCAATATTTTCATTCAATTTAACATCTAAAGAATTAGGGCAAGGGGAATAGTAAATAACGGTAGATGCTGGCTGCCAACTTGGCCAGAAAGTTGGTATTTAAAAATTAATTTTCTTATCTTTAATTCTATACCAGCTGGTGCCTTTACAATCTTAACTTACAAAGCGAACAATGTCATGCCCATTACATGACTGTGTTAACTGTGTGGCCAAAGGAAGAGAGGAGGGGCTGTGGGGGCCCACAGTGATTTTATTTGTTCAGCAGAGCCTAGCTGAGGAACCCGGGTGGAAGTAAGATCATTATGGCTTGGTGCCATTTCTCCCCGAATGCAAAAAGTCTGATTTCTACTGACAGGGGTGAGGAAGTGGGGGGTGGGAGACACAAAGAAATCTGTAGTATTATAACTTGTTTTTTCCACTAAATATATCATAAACATTTCTTTATGTTAACAAATATATTTTTCATAGCTACAAGTATATGCCAAGAATCATTTAGCCAATGTCTTATTGGGAACAGTTAAGTTTCCAATTTTTTTGCAAATCTAGATCGTGGATAAGAACTATACACCATTAAAATCAACAATAATTGGAAACCCGAACACTGTATATTCTTTCACATATGGTATAATCTGGATAGAAACAAGTAAATAGTGTATTAATTAGACTAACTCCTAGAAATTATTAAATTCCTTATATCTTTCTCTGGCCTTTACTTGTCTTTGTCTGTCTTTCTGCCTCTCTATCTGTCTCTGTCTGTCTCTCTCACACACATACACACACACATTCCACCGAAACCTCCAAACGCCACCTGAACTTCCCAGAAGAAAAGCAGGCATGGAAAGATAAACCTCACTGAGGCCCTCACACTGGGATAAGGTCGGAATTCCCCGACAGCCCAGGAGACTGTGCGGCTGCCGGCTGACACAGCGCATACCCCCACTTTCTCCACACACCCCTGTCCTTTGCTTCCCACCCTTTTCCTAAGCTTGCAACCCGTTTGGTGGCTCGCAGGCATCTCCCAGAGCCTTCCATCCTGAACTGAGCCCTCGCAGGTGCAGCTGCCTTAGGGATTTTCTAACCCGCGTCCCCCAGGGCTGGAAGCCCTTCCGAGGCATCTTGCCTTCCGTCACCCAGACAAATGCCTCTCCCAACAGAAGCCCGCGCCCTTCCACTCTTCTGGTCTCTTTTGAAACAGCTCTGCTGGAAAACTGAGAAAGACCCACAATCTGTCTCTGCCATTTTCACCCCTCCATCCCTTGGAGGTCACAGAGGACACCTCTAACCCTGGGTCAGTTATTACGGCAGCAGCCCAGTCCCATTCATTCCTCCGCCAGCTTCAACATTCCAATTTCTTCAACTGTTCGTCACAGGTTTAAGAAATCTTCCTGCCCAGGTCATCCTATCCTGAATAATCTACAATTAACTCTATTCTCAGACCAGAAAAATGTTACTAAGTCACTTAACCACAGCAAATTTTCCATTCTGGAGAGGCAGCACATTATCATGGAAAGTACTGTCACAGGGTTAAGCCACAGTGATTTCACTGCCCACCAGAACCCTGAAGTCTCTTCTGACACCAAGCTGTAAGGCTGGTTTCTGGTCAGCCATACTGGTACTGACTCAGGCCCATCCGATTTTGCTGCCTTCACTGGTGCCCACGGATCCAGCCCTCTGTGTAGCGGGTATCTCCACACACAAGCACTTTCCAGCTTGCCATTGACCACAATTAGGTCAGCTGCCTTTAGTATCTAACTTCAAAACACCACTTATCCAAACTGTTGGTAAAAACTGGGACCAACCCTTGGAAAGCATCCTCCAGGGGCTGGAACCGGTCACCAGGAGTTATCCAAGCTGCCACTTCCTCTCCATTTGTTCTGCACTAACACAGCCCAAGGGCTATTTCCAGGATGCCTCATGCATGCTACCCAAGTCCCCGACCACTGAACCACACCCAGCCCCTCGGTCTACGATTCTCACTTTCCACTTTCTTCACATTTTTCTACCAGAGGCCCAGGGAAATGTGGGTCACAAATTTCAACATTTACAAATGCGATGAATAAATAAAGTGTTAAGATGTACGTACTAAATTGGTTTTAAAACATGCTGTTTAAATTCTAAAACTCCATTTAGTCTATTTTACAGCAGCTGTTTTCCAAGAGAATGTCCCCACAGAAGTGCCATGAGTCCTGAGTTCAGCGAGAGGCACCTTCCTTTCAAGGTGCCTCATCACGACCACATGCGTTCTTCACCGTCCTACAGGACGCGGTGGCCAGAGAGCTCTCCTGCTCCAGCAAGATGCTCCAGCTCGCTGCTCAGTCCTGCGATCCATCGGCTATGAGTGAGGCCAGACTGGGGCAAGCAAAGAACCAGGATGGGAGGCAGGGTCTGGACGCCCAGGTAGGAGGCTGTGGGTCCTGCGGGGAGCCTGAACAGAAAGTCAGGAAACTCACGGTGTCCCAGCTCTGGGGCCACAGGACACCCAGGGAACCGATCTGGGCACTGGTGTGTCCCTTGTGAAATAAAGACAGCACCACCTGATCCATGGGGCGCATGAGAAATTAAATGAAAGTCCCCTGCTGAAAAACTGGCTGGGACCACTGCAGGTATCAAATGTACACTGAATTTTCTCTTATTCAAGTAGCCTGTGACAGTCACAGTGTTGTCCTAATCAGAGCTAACTTTAAATGCGGGAGGGAGTAACGCATAAGATGTACCTTGTACAGTGCTACATGATTTTTTAGCAAAAAGAAATCTAAGAGCCCACTGTAATTTATTGAATATTTCTATTTTTAAAGGGTTACTTCAAATTTTATTTTAAAATACTTTTGCTATAATTCAGTCTTAGTCTAATGAATCTATTTTTGAATTTTTTTTTAATATCTTGCTACTCCAAATGTGCACTGTGGCCCAGCAGCAAGGTTCCTGGGGTCCTTTGGAAATGCACAAAGCTCAGCACCTTTTGTAGCCCCAGGCCACGTGCCCAGCACGCTGGGGAACCGCTTTCACAGACCAGGCCCTGCAGGTACAGGAGCCGGGAGCCAGGCTTCTAATACGGGTGAAACTTGTCTTCACATCTTGTATCTTTTATTTTGAAATCTAGTTAGGAGTACAAAAATACAAAAAAGAAACAAACTCCTCATTCTTCCATTAAGTTGTCTAACTCATAAAAGATTTAATTATTAAGGGGAGGGCAAAAACAACAATACATAGCTTTGCTTCCTGAAACCAGAAGACAAACAAATACTGGCGGTTTAGGCTAATAGGAATTTTACAGGTTAAAGTGTTATTAATTCTCCAAGGGACTGTGTCTAAATTCATCTTTCTAATAACCCACTCCCTTGAATAAGTGGTGGTAATTTACAAGGATTTACTCCAGCATTAGACTTAGAATGAGCACTCTTGCAGAGAGAGAAAATCACAATTTCACAGGTTTCCACCTATTACCACTCAAATCTTTAAAAAAAAGAATTAGAGGACATAACTGAGAAAACAACCAAGGACAATCAGCATGGCTGATATGCCCACTGTATGACGTCTTTTGTTGCAGGGAATGAGGCATTACAGACACAAATAACTCGAAAACTACACACTGGAATGAGTGCACACACTGTGTTCACCAAGCTTTGTGAGAGAATTAGCCCCGAGCTCGGCCAAGCCACAGCCCTGCAGTTTACTAGGTGTGTCCCACGCCATCGCTCCGCCTGGCAGCATCTTCCCCACCCGTCATGAAGTACGCACGAAGAAGCCACGGCGTGCTCAGCCGGCACAGGGGACCCGACCCACGTGTGTGCAGGAAGGGGTGGGAGCGAGCGGTTCTCACCTGCTGGGTCCCGGACCGGTTCCCAGTGCAAGTCACTGTCCTTCTCCCTCATCCATCCACAGAGGCCATGGTCAAAGTTGCAGCTGTGCACAAGGACACCTGCGAGGGAGGGACGAAAGAGGAGATGGCAGACATGATGAGTGACCTGCAGCCCGGGGCCATGAGTATCACAAGGTCACATCCCACCCACACTTAACGTCCCACAGATGACTTCTGTGAGACCAAACGGAAATCACCATCCATTCTCGGAACAACCATGCACCGCTGCTCAGCTGTGCAAACAGAGCCCTGAGCTCGGCCAAGTCACAGCTTTGTCACATTGTCACTTGTAAAATGTGATTTCCTGCTCACTACACACCACTGGGTTTTTAAGTAGAAATGATGATCCATAACTATTTTGGTTCAACTGATTTAACTGAGTTGCAAAATGTACAAAAAGATGGTGATATATAACTTCCCCAGTGGGGCTGGAAAATCTAAAATTTAAAAAGTTACTTCAATGAAACGGGAAAAACAATGGAAGCGCATCACTATGCCCACCTGGGTCATCCTTAGCTTCGTCATCTGCGCTGACCCCTCTCTCTATCTCGAATATCTCAAACAGGTCATTTGAAGGCTGCCGAGGAACTGCAAGAGAGGGTTTGGTGCTGATGAAAGCACTCACCTGTAGCTTCACCCGGGTCACCTGCGAAATTTACACCACTGGAAGGTTCGGCAAGTGTGCCCTGAGGTGATCTGCGCCATAACATTTATCGAATATAATTTGCAAAAGTAATTTTCAAAACTTTCCAAGATCCAACATAAAAATAAGTTCAAAGCCTTCATCTGGAAAGCGCCTTTTTGAATAGGTCTGGATTTCTGCCAAGATGCTAAATCTCTACCAAACTCTCAACTGTGCCTCTCGGGAGGCTCTGGTTGCAGCGAGTGGTTTTCCAGCCTCAGTGTCCCCTCCTGCCCAGCAGCTCTGCACAGGTTACCATCACCCATCAGCCTGGCTTTCCACCCAGAGGCAGGTCCCTAGCTCCTTTGCCATCAAACCCAAACTCCCTGGTGCAGCACTGACCCTCCATGCCACCAAGACACGCGGCATGCCACACATTTCACCTCTCCGCCGATTCCCACTCCTGCTCAGGAACCTGCCAGACTTGCCCTTCCTTCCGGCGCAGCACACACTGAGAGCATCCTGTCCTGGCCAAGTTCCTCCTTCCCCTGGCTTCCCCAGCTGTCACACCTGTCTGATCCTCCGCAGTCTCTGACACCTGTGCATTTCCAGGGCATGACCCGGTGACGGGCGTTCGGTGTGTGCTGACTGAGGAAATGGAGAAACTCACGCACTTGGCCAACAAGGCTCCTCCAAGGACACTGATGGGACAGATCCCAAGGTGGGCATCAGGGAGACAGGGTGAGCACGGCACACAAGCCCGCAGGCCAGGGCTCTCGTGCAGCCTGAATTGGGGGGTGAGCAGGCAGCACGCTCGGGCTGACGAGTACCTTCGCAGCGCATCCTGAGGAGGCTCGCAAGGCAAACACCCGGCAACGCCTGGGAAGAACTGGCCGGCAGCCAGGGGAGCTCCCGCCCAGGAGCAGGGCTCCGGCTAATTAACTGGCTATTTAACTCCCTTGGGCAGGAAACAGGCCTGCTCTGAAGGGCTCTTTTGTCAGTGCTGTTCCTGGTACTTTTAGCAGGAACCTGTATAACTGACAACCCACGTTTGCACTAATAATTTTTAGCTCACAGCTTCTGGATTTCTTTTCCTTTTTTGTTTCAAAAGTGAGAACACTGAAGCCTTCCCCTCTCAGAGGTCCGCTCTCCGGCCCCACTGGAGGCGGATGCACAGAGACAAAGGGGCCACCCTGCCCTCTCCTATGACTGACAGCACTGACAGCCAGTCACAGCTCCCCTCTCCTCTCTGGGGCTCTGAGAAGGGCAACGCATTGCTTATTTCCTCAAAATATTACAAAGTCCATGCTACCTCCCTCATGATGTAAGGTTTTAAAAACAGAACAATGTGCTTTGACCCTCTCTCTTGTCAGACTTGTATCTGAAATGGCGTTGCCCAGTATTGTTCCAGGGCCATGTGATACTTTTTAAGTCCCCCACCGCGCCATGGACTGTTGCATGCAGAACAGTCCTGATGTAGGTGGTGACACGGGTGCCACAGGTGCACTGGCACAAGGGCTGCTTTATCTGCAAAGACCCAGGAGGCCCAGAGTGCAAGCACCACTTACATCACGCTGGGGAGACAGGGACTTTCCAGCCAAAAGCCTGGGTGGGGAGGCTCTGGGCAGCAAGAGGCCAAGAGCCAAAGAGCCCACAGCACACAGCAGACAAGGGAGTGAGTGCCATGGGTGAGAGCAAAGACAGAGGCAGTGACGGGCTCAGACACGAAACCTGAAGGAGTCACCCCAAGTCCCATCAAGACCCGCAAGTGGAAAACACTGGGCCCCTGGCCTGCAGGAGCGCAATCGTGGGTCGTCCGAGGAATTCAGGGACCTGACCCACGGCAGCGAGCAGCTCCAGCACTCTGCTAGCGCACGGTGCTGTGTGCTCTAACTGGAAACGCCTGGCCGTTTACCTAATGCTCCGTCCTCACACACGCCCGGGGCACTAAGGGATGCGGGCTCCTTGGGTGCTGTACAGTTGACATGAAGATACTGAGTGAAAGAAGTAGTAAAAAAAAAATCACTCCAGTGCTATTATTCTATCAGTCAACTGTGCATAAGAAAGTAAAAAGACTAAAAAGTGATCAATACACCAATATGCGAACCACAGTAATCTAAATACTGAAAATAAAAGTGATGCTTTCTCATTTGTTGGGACTTTTTTTTTCTTTGTAATTCTATAGTTTTGCATTGTTTGTGAAAAGAAAAAATTAATTATGAAATAATACTTCCCTAAAACACTTAAAGAGTGTGACATCTGCACATACATGCATAGTGACTATGTCTGTCACTTGTTCCTTTTTAAAAAAAAATGTTTAACTGACACATAAAAAACATTAAAACCTGAATAGGATCCCATAGAATGTTTGCTCCATCTCTATAATCAGTAATGTCTAAATCGAGTTAAACATATCTGGCTTCATGAACATCTACAATATCTTTACAGTGAAGACTTTCAAGGCTTCTCTTCTATGTCTTGAAATGTATATAGAATATTACTGTTTCCATCAAGACAACTGTGTGTGCACCTGTTGTTAGATGGGAGGTTCTGAAATTGAAACATCTTTGTGAAATCCTTTGATTCAAGGTTTCAAGTTTCATCAACACAGAAAATGTTAATTAAAATAAAGTCTTGTTGGGAAACAGAAAACCAGAATAGTGATTGATACATAATTTCTCTATTTTTCCTTGCCTCATATTTTATCTAATTTTTAATTTAAATAACACTACACATATTTAAAGAACAAAACACACCTGATATTCTCTGTAGTTGGACCATTGGTTCTTAGAATTAGAATGGCATAATTTTAAAAATTAATAAAGGATTCTAGAGATGCTACCAATACAATTCCCCCACTACCTATCCATCCCCCCCATTTCAGCCATTCACTTACACAGTCAAGAAATCCAGCGCCAACTGGGTATGGGCAGTGCCAGTGGGCAAAGGGCAAAGAGCTCGCTGTGGAGCAAGGAGCACACATGCTTATGGATCTGCAGTAGGAGCTGAGGACAGACATTCGGCTCTCTCCAGAGTGGGGACCGAGGCAGGGAAGCTGGAGATGTCACGGGATGGTGTGGGGACAGGGTTGGCCAAGCCAGCAGGGCAGCACAGACGTCAAGAACATCTCCAACAAGCCGTGCTTATGCTAAGGCGCTAAGGGCTGCGAGAGTAAGAGGCGGAACATCACACAGGCGTAGCTGTGAGCCCAGGAGAGGCGGTGCGGGAAGAGGGGTGTGGGGGGACGCTGCAGAAGCAGGTGGGCCATGGGGGAACTGAAGGCCTTGCTGACACGCTGGGCTTCATCCTGGCAGAGCCTCAGGACCTTTGTGAGACATGAAGGGATGGTTTTCCATGTGCAGTGAACAAGTGCAATGGGAGCGAGCCCGCCCCCAGCTATTCATCACTACATTACCCACTAAAGACATTTCCTAAGTGTCCTTCAGCCTTTGGTCAATGTTTCACCCACCAGAAAATATTCTTGGCTGTTGCTTCTCGCAGCATATTGCATAACTAAAGGGAAGGGTGCACAGGGCCCTAAGCAAGAGGACAGCAGGATAGAACACACCCAAGCTTTTCGGGGATGGCTGGGACCAAGAGGAGAAGGCAGGCACTTCCTGTAAGACTCGCTGGCCTGCACTTCCTGTTAGGCATTGTCCTGAGAGATGTGACACCATCCATAGGGAGCCTGTATTTATAAATGAGGCTTCTTGAGTAGCCTACTGTACACTTTTACCCAGAAAATCTTAAGAGTAAGCCCAGAGAAGTAAATGCAAATATTGCCATGCACCCCTCTGTCGCAAAACTGCTGGCAAAGCAGGCTTTGGTCCATGGAAGAGAAAGGTGTATATGTCACCATTCTTATATTCCCAAGCGTCTTTCCGGGGGACAGAAGGAGAGACTCTGAGACCCCAGAGCAGAGGCGGGAGGAACAGCAGGGCTTTGTGCGGCTGCCACCACCCTCCACTCCCTCCCTGTCCTCACACCAGATGCAGAACATGAGCGAGAGAGAGAAGAAAATAAAAAGCTTGGAAACCGGCTCCTGCAATTTCCTCCACCACATCAGAGAATGTTCTTAGCCATCTACTGATTACTGCAACAAGAAACCGGTTGCTGGGCCCCACAGAAGTGAGACTGCTCGCTGACATTCTCTTCGCACAGAGTTCAAAAGAGGAGCGGAACTACTGGAGGAAATTAAATCCTGCTGCACGGCAGAACACAGACCCTGCCACTCGGCAATGAGGCCGCGCTTTGTGCCACGCTCTTGCTCTCTTCTGCATCCTGTGCACCTTCGTTAAAGGATCAGAACAGCTCCGCAGCACAGCCTGGAGAAGGCCCCTGGGAAAGGAAGGGCCGCGTGCCAGCTGCTCTTTAAGCATGGCCGGAAGGCGCCTCAGCCAGCATTGCCCTGAGAAGAGAACATCTCACAGGCTTCGTGCTTCTCCCTCTGCAAAACCAGAGACCACAGTGCAGACCAGGCTCTCCCAGGATCAGGCTGGGCCCCTGCACCCCAGAGTCAGGCAGCTCCCCAGTTGTGCCTGGCCTGAGCACAACACAAATATCCGTGAGAGGGGAGAGAGAGGTGTCCACTGAGAGGAAGAAAGGACACCTTCATTTCTGCTCCTCACCCAACCACACCGTGCAAGCTCATCTGGACAGGCTCCTCTCTGCAAAGGCCACCATCATTGTCACAGTAAAAGCTGCAGGGATGCTGTCTTTATTTTGAACACTGTAACTGTTTCCCCTGGCCCTGGAAACACCTAGGCAAAACACAATCTCCCAATTATTCAGTAATAAGCAAACTTCTATTTTCATTTTCTCACATTTGCAAACTGTTTCAAAAAGATCTGGTTCGCCAAAAATAACATTCAAGTTATAATGAACTCTAAAAAAGCATCAGAAAAAGTACAGTCAAAACTAGAACACAACATAAGCCATTTTTCATGATTAATTAGGAAGTGCTAGCATCACTATGTCAATGAATTCAACGTCAATGGTATTAGTGATTATGAATATGTGTGGAGTTCTTCCGTGCCCAGCACTGTGGTAAGAGTTTTATGTGGTCTTTCCCCTCTCTAATCCATACAGCCTTCCTCCAAGGTACACACTGTCAGCACCTCTGACTCACAAAACTGCAGGAAAATTTGGTTGCTAGGGCTATACTACTTCTAATTATACCTCTATAGATAAACGTACGTGTAACTTTATTAAAAAAGTCTGATTTCTGACTTTGGTTACATTGACCAAGAGCTCAATTTATACTTTCTAGAGAGAAGTATTTTTTCCTTACCAACCACCATAGAATCCAATTAAAATATAAATCAAAAATCGTGAAAACTTTCAGAATTCACAGCATCAGACCCTGATTTGTAAGCAGCAACAACTTGCTCCTTTCAAAACCCTGGCAGAAATCCAATCTTCAGGGACCTGGCAGGTGTCTTCCACGGGTCTCCGTGGGCCTTGCTGTTTACCAGAGAACAAACTAGCTGGAAGACCTTTTCACCCTGCAGCAGAAACAATCTTTTTACTCATCAGCACACAGAATCAGGAAGAGAAACCCAGATCTCCATGACTAACAACAGCGGGATCAAAGTAGCCACGGGCGGCAGAATGGAAGGCCAGCAGCAGCAGCACAGCTACCAGCAGGGAAGAAAGCTGTTCTCTCTGCCCGGTGCTTGCTTAACATGTGCTCCTGTCCGTTTCTCCGGTACAGCCGCTCCTAAGTACCCAATCCATCCTGCGTGTCACAACTCTGCATCTGGGACACCCTTCCCCATTACGGTGTGTGAGGCACGTGGACACACGCCCAGGCCTGCTTGCTGTATTTTAAACCTCCTACGGCTGGGCTGCCTACTTCTGTACCTAAGATGTGGTCTGCTGGGAGGGAGCATCCCTCAGGGTTCACAGCTCCACCGCTCCAGGTGGGGGCTGCAGACCTGAAGCCTTACCTGTGAGCCTGTTAGAGATGCAGGGTTGCAGGTCCTCGCCCAGACCTACTGTGTCACAGCCTTCCCGTTAGGAAGACTTCATGGGAGCTGGGCATACGGTAAGACTGACAGGAACTTCCTTTCGAACACGTGCAGGAGTCCTCTGCCGTCGACTCGGGAACTTACATGTGACATACGCATCTTTGGTGATTCTGGGCCAAACAGGCTTCTGACAACATTTCAGGACACCTGCTTGTTGGTCTAAGCGTTATTACTGTCTTTGTAGTAATCTGAGTCTTCTACTAGAATTGGACATTCTGGCAGGCTCGAGTGTAAAGAAAAACTTGAAAAAGTCCAAAGTAGAATTTAACACATTTAATGAATTTTTAAAAAGCAGGATGTGCAAGCTACATTGCAATGATTAGGAGTCAGAATCCTCTGGGGAATTCTTTTAAACTTGGTCTAGTTGGGACGCTTGGAGTCTGCGTTTCTGGGCCCTCTCCTAAGGAATCACTGCTACAACTAATCCAGTTACGGACCACAGATGACTGCCTGAGGGTGCTCTTACTGTTTGTGTCTAGATGTCTCCGCAAACCTCCCGCAGTCATGGGGGTGGCTTTTTCAGAGGCGGCTGAATCTAGAGTGTGCAACTGACTCGTAATGCAATGCTAGGATTAAGGGTCCTGAGATTAAGGCTGGGTGATTTCTGGATCAGTCAACTGATGGGGCTGGCTCTGCCCTAATCCCAGAAGTCTGGATAAGATAAAAGGGGCAGAAAGAGGCTTGTTTTCCCTTTCTGTCATTGTTGCTTTTGCTGTTTTCCGCCGCCATGAACTGCTGCCCTCTGCCATAAGCCACCTGCCTTGGAGTCAGCCAGTTATGGGCTGAAACATCTACAAACTGTGAGTAAATAAACCTTTCTCCCTTTAACTTTGGAGATCAGGTATTTTGTCTCAGTAACTAGAAAAGTAACCAAGACAGGCACCAAGAAGACAATGAAATCACCTAAGATAGAGTAAATAGATAAATCCATGGTTACTATTTTGGTTTTTTCTTCCAGACTTACATCCATCTAGGTATATAGAGATGTATTTTATGGTTAATTGGGGTCGGATGGTATAGGCAGTTTTGTACCTTTTTTCATGTAACATTTTTATTACATGGGTATTTTCCCAAGTTACTACATATTTTCTAAAAGACATAGTTGACAAGAGTCATAACTTTTTACTTACTAAATTACTAAACCTTTCTCAGCTTCCTTCACTCTAGCTGCACACATGGTTTTGCTTTCTCTTTTATTTTCTGCTCTGAGAGCTCCCGCCCACCTCCTCTGGTGCTGATTTTTGTGTGCAGCAGTCTCCACCTTTGCAGTAATTTCCCACAGCACAGCCCTGTACTTCACATGGGCACCCTAAATCTCCTTCTCTGCTCTTAGTCTGACCAACACCATTCTGTCTTCCCTGAAGCTCATCCACTCCTCCAGGTTATTCTGGAACCTCAGACCGCTTCATGGTCTCAGGATCCACAAAGACAGCGCATCAGCGAGGGCCCTGGGTTCCGTGGACAGTGCTCGCCATCCTTTCTAGCTTGGCCCAGCCTGATCTGCAGTTGGCACCAAGGAACTGTAACCAAGAGAACTAAGTAACTCACAGTAAGATCCCTCTGGGAAATGATGCACATTACATTAAGCATCTTCTAAAGACTTACAGTTTTGAAGCACATTAACCTCAAATGCTTAGGGCTCTTCCAATGAGATTTATTTTTACAATTTCCTCAGAGGTAAAGAAAAAAAATACTCAATGAAGAAATAAGGATAGACTAAAATAGCGTTCAGGTTCCTATGTGTTTTCTGTGAATAGATACTAACTGTTTTTTTTTTTTTCTTTTCTGAATTAAACATAGGCCGGAACAGATTTGATCTCCACAACACCACCACTTCCTAGGGCATTTGGTCAGGGGCCCACTCCAGGACATGTGGCAGGGCCCCCACCTGGGCCCCATTCCACACCACATCCGCTGGCTTTACTCTCATGGGCTTCAACACTATTCTCAGTTCACAGAATGGGAGAGGAATAATGGAAAGACAGACTTTTTAAAAAGAGAAAGTATTCCAATGAATGCTCAGAAAGATGTTGTCCCAGTTAGAATGTCTTTTCACATGAATCACTAAATTTTCTTGACTCCTAAGGCAGCAGAAAAATGTGAATGACATATTTAGTTAAACCATGAATTAAAAAAACACATTATGGGACCACTAAGAGATAGAAAAACAGACACGCAAAGACGAGCAAAAGAGAGAGAGAAAAGGAGAAGAAATAACAAAGTATGACTTTGAAAAAAATAAACAGGTATGTGCAGATAAAATGCACATTTTAGTTACCACCTAATTTTCCTAAAAATTATACTGATTACCCCAAACATACACAGCTGCCCCAAAATTAAAACTCAGTCTCTCCTTAAATGAACAGTGACCTAAAGGGAAAAAATTTAGTTCAAAGTCACACACAGAAAAAGCAGCTCAACCTTTCAAAGAAAAATTATTCACCCAGTAAAAAAATTATAGAGAATTCAACATAAAGGACACAAAGTTTGACTCCATCATAGAGGAATGGATAAAGCAAAAGAAGAAACTTCTCATGTATAAACAGGAGATTGAAGGAGTGAATGTAAAGGTAAAATAATCAGATTGAAACAGCACAAATGAATAAGAAACACAAATCAAAACAACACTGAGACTCTACCCAGAAAGAATGGCTGTCATCAAGAAATCAAATAATAACAAATGCTGGTGTAATGACTGATACATTGTGTCAACTTGAGAAGCTTGGAAGTTTAAGCAGCTCTGAGGGGGGCCCGGGTCCTCACTTTGTAAACATCCTCAGCCTGTGCAAGCAAAGCGCATGGAGCCGGTGTGAGTGTCCTATCTGCCCTAGACGGTGGTAACCTGCTTACAATGTAAGGGAGGAAAAGAGGCTTGCTCTTCCCCCACTTCCATTCTTGCTGCTTTTGCTGGCTGCTGCCTTGAAGTGTTGCCCCAGTGCCATGCCACCCTGCTTTGGAGCCAGCTGATTATGGACTGAAACCTCTGAAAACTGTGAACTAAATAAACCTTTCCTTCCTTCATTTTGGGTGTTGGGTATTTTGTCTCAGCAACAAAAGAAAAGTAGAGGTTCCATTTGACCCAGCTACTCCCTTTCTAAGTGTCTTCCTGAAAGAGTTAAAAGTCATCAGGCCACAGTGAGCCATGTGCATCCATGTTTACAGAAGCACAACTCACAACAGCTAAATCTTGAGAGCAACTTACGTGTCTATCGACGTATGAATAAATAAAGAAAACGTGTTATTTATATACAGTCAAGCACTACTCTGCCATAAAGAAAGACAAGCTTGAGTCATTTGCTGGAAAATGGATGCAGATGAGATGATAATTCACTGAAATAAATCAGACGCACAAGTTTAAATGTCACATAGTTTGTCTTCTATGAGACAGCCAAAATATAAATAAAGAGCAAAACAAAGGGTAGATAATAGGAAGTCAGGAGATGGGATTTTCTCAAATGGGAAAGGGTTCAAGAGATGTGAGGCAGCGGTGGGAGGGAAGGGAAAGGAGATGAGAAAAAGAATTCAGATGTGTCACATGCATGTACCAGCTCCCCACAATGAACGTGATCATCACACACTGCAAACATGGACTAAGAAAAAGTGCAATTAAAAATACTGTCAAACTGCGAACTTCAGCCTCATAATACAAGAACAAACTTTCTCCCTGGAACTGGCCTCTTCCCGGGGCCTCAGCCTGTTGGTGGCGCCACCCTTCAGCCTGTTACCTGTTCCCCTGCTGTCTGGATGTGACAGTACTGCAGTCAGGAGCAGTCACCACTTACAAGGAGCACAGGCCCGGGACGTGGGCAGTTCCTTCTCTGTTCCCAGAGCGTCCTACCCAAATCTCTCACACGAACACAGGACCACAGCCTCCCCGGGTGACTGTCCTTTCCACCAGACGGGAGCCTTTTCTGCTTTACCTTCACAAGCCCAACACCCTGGACAGGTCCTGGCCCTCTGAGGGGTGCTCCATGATGTTCACTGAATGAACGAATGAATGAACGGTGGACGGAAAATTAAATGGTAGGGAACACAGCCAAGTTTCCATCTCAGAGAGCTTTCAGGTAAGTCTGATTATGTTAGGAGAATTCCTGTGCTGGCTAAAGGCTGTGACCTGCCCCATGCCTGTGTGACAGTCCTACTGTGCCTACACACGTCCTCTCCCATTCGCTCACTCACACCGACTCTACCCGGCTGTTTATAATGTGGATCAAAAGGGATCTGACTTTTTACCAGTCTGATTTTTAAACAAAAAGATGTGACCCATGGGTAAAATCATCGCAGGGGGCCCATCCCAAAGGCCAGCCACTGCCGGCACTCACTGAACACGTCTCCTCTGGGCTTCTGAGGGTCAGTGTGTATCCTGTTGTCACCTGTCCCCCCTGGGGCAGAGGTGCTGATGCCTGGTGTTGAGGTTGTCAGCCTGGTTGTTGGCCATTCTGGGGGGGGTGGCGGTGGTGTTCTGAGCTCTGTCGGCAGGGCTAGTGGCGGTGGCAGAGTGGGCTGTGGAGTGGGCTTTGGCGTAGGTCTTGGCGTTGGCTTAGGGGTGGGCCTGCTGGTAAGTACAGGAGGGATGTATGGTGTCCTCAGGGGCCACCTGGTACTTCCAACCTCAGGGATCCAATTGCTTTGTCCTCCGTCACCCTTTATAACGCTGCTGTTTCCCCTCGGTATGTGAACTGGACCTGAGGGTTCGATCATGACTTTGGGGATATCTGAAAGAGTAGGAAGATTTCAGTTAATACGAGATCATTTTCCTCTAAAAGTGGAATATCAAACTATAAAGAAGACACATGTAGACATCCTACACCAACTAGTCTGCCTTATCATAGATTATTCCCTACAGCAAATCCTGCCATTTTCCAAATAACAAATGTGTTTGGAGGTATCCAAAAAGAATTAGCATCTCCACAAGGAATGCGTATCATCTGAAACACAGAAAACTTTCAGGTGTCGCATCTCTCTTGAGCACTTGAGTGCATCTCATATCTACCTCTAATAAATCCTTCTCACGTCTCTTCAAAAATAAAAGTTTTAAATATTTCAAAGTGGTAACCAGCAAAGTTGACAAGACTGTATAAACAGGACAGTGTTAGGCACTTTCCGGTGAGAACTGCACAGCACCCATGCTGCGCCCGCACTGCATGTGTATAATAACACTGTGTTGAGAATTATCTAGAGACTGAAACTTCTCACCCGCACTTCGGGTAAATTCAATTAATGTTTAAACACTTTGACTAAATGTTCTACATACTGTGTTATAGTTGGTTTTCTTTCCCACTCACTAATTTATACAACTGCTTTCTAAAAGCAATTTTCAAAGATTACGAAGACCATTTGTGGAAACTTTTCCTTGATAATATTCACCAAAAACAATCAATAACCTGCCTGGAATGGCAGCCCACAGATGAGGAATGACAAACACATGACCCTTCAAGAACTCTTTAATCCCCTTGATTTTATGCCCCTTGGTTTTCAGTAAATATTTTACTCTAGAAACTTTAAAAATTATCTAATGTTACATGAAAAGTATGCTAAATTATGGCCTTTGGATTTAAAACATTCATCTTGGAGAGTGTGCATTTTCTTCGTGCTTGCCTGGGGATACACCTATGGCTCCAAACATGGCTTTCAAACTTAGAAGCAAAAGTTCTGAATGTAGAGAACATAAACATGGAAATTATCTTTTAACAGAATTTAAGAGACATAACTCAGAAAAAAAATATGGACTATGATTATCTAATAATGCTATTTGGTGCTAATAAGCATTTATGTCCAATTTTAACAAAATTAATTCTCAGGTAGGATTCTAATTTTGTTTCTAGCTAAGGAGAAGCGGTAGAGAGATTGCAGTCCAGGGATTCTAACCCTTGCAGGATTAGAGTGTATTACTGGGCTTTTAAAAATCCATGAGCTGGTGATGTCATTGTCTGTCAAAAGCCCAGACTCGCGTTACAGCTATGAGCGCAGCAGCTGCCTGGCATCCTGTGCAACACTGTCACTCGTGGTGGACGGAACAGGAGGTGGGAGACCAGAGCAGCGGCAGCACAGCCCACATAGCCGAGCCTTGGAAGCAGCGCTTCACCCGCCACGATGAGCGGACAGGGAAACGCGGCATCTACCACAGCGGAGCCCTGCGGGCCGCACAGAGGGATGGACCCGAGTCCAGTGCGGGAAACGGATGTGCTGTGATTCCTAATGCCGAGTGAGACACATGGGACCACAAGCTAAAACATCACATCTCTCATACGAGAGACCCGATGTGTAAATAAATTAAAGAGTAAAATGAAAAATAATAGGAAACAGGGGTAGGGCCTTTGTGAATGGGATGAGGACCAAGAGATTGGAGGGGGGGCACACGGGGAGGGGAAGGGGTGAAAAAAGAATCGAGATGTGTTTTGCACACGCACCAACTCCCCACAAGGAATGTGACTGTGATGGACTGCTAAGGTAACCAATAAAATTCTTTAAAGAAAGTCTGTTTTAAAAAGCTACTCACACACACAGCTCAGCCCGTCGCCCTGGTATCCTTCTACGCACTTGCACACGTACGACCCGTGCACGTTGTAGCATCGGGCAAAGCCGCTGCACTGATGCTGCCCAAGGGCACACTCATCTATGTCTGTGCCAGAAAGCAAGGAAGAAATGGTTTGTTTAGGGAGCCAAACACGAGGACATCAAAAACTACAGACTCAAAGAGGAGTGTGTGAGTATAGGAGAGGGCGTGGGGATTGAAACCAAGACCTTCACACTAAATGACACCCCCAGCCTTTTCTTTTTCAATTTTGAGACAGTCTTGCTAATTTTCTAAGTTGCCCACACTGGTCCCAAACTTTCAGTTCTCCTGCCTCAGGCTGAGATTACAGTTGAGTGCCACCACGCCTGGCTAGGATTTTGCTTTTCATGATATGAAGGGCCATGTAAAATCAGAAGAGAAATGGATCCGGAGCTGGTAGGGGTCGGGCTGGATGTTGGTTGGTTTAATTTAATGCTGGCCCCCTCCCCTTCCCTCCAGACATGGAAGAGACCTCTCCATACCACAGGAAGAAATGACTGTACCGTGACACTGGTATTTGCCTCCAATGTACACGAGGTCGAAGCCTTTGTGACACTTGCAGATGTAACTGCCAAAGGTGTTGACACACTGCCTGAACCTGGGGCAGGACACCCTTCCTGTGGCGCATTCGTCGACATCTAGAAGCACAGGATAGATGACTGCATCTCAGGAGGGTCCAGTCGTGCTCAGACCGCGTGTACCCCACAGTAGTCACTGGCAGTCACAGCTCATCAGACGTGGCGTCCGGCCAGCGCCCGAGGGCCAGCAGCAATCCACTCTCTACACTGCTTATGTCTGCCCGAGGCTGCTCGAATGAGAGACACACGTCACCCCTGCCAGCCCCCTGTCCCCAGGCCCTCCACTCACAAAGTCCTTCCCACCCTGTCTGCCCACGGCTGTGCTGTTCCAAGCCGCTGGCTCTGGGCGAGGCTGCTCCAGGGCCTGGGCTTTCTGCTGCCAGCCCCCCACGCAGGTTCCCCGCACCGCATGGCAGGTGGCTCCCTCTACGTAAAACCAGAGCGTTACTGTGTCAAGGGCCGTGTGTGCACCCAGCCCACTCGCTCTTGGACTAAACCCACGTTCCTCCAGCATCCCGCTCTGTCCTGGCTGTGGTGCCCCCGGCACCCTACATGCTAGGTGCTAAAGTTGCAGTGGCCTCTTCCTGGATCTGCAGGCACCAGCCCAGGCCTGCTCTAGGGCCCCCTGACTGCTAGATGTTTCTCTCCTGCACCTCCTGTTAACATTAAAGGGCTCCACGATTGCTTTGGGTATTTTCTTTTCTGTCTTCCCACTAGAATGTCAGTTCCATGGGGTTGAAATCTTGCCTGCCTTATTTGTCGCCATCATCCTGTGTCGCACACAGGAAGCACTTGCCAAGTGCCTGCTGGTTACCCAGTGCCTCTGCCCATGCTCATTCAGACCTCACGATGGCTCCAGGCAGCATCCTCTCCATCTTCAAGAGGAGGAGACCCACGCTCCAAGAAAGGAGGTCTCGTCCTAAGGCTGCATTTCTAGCATGCGGCACAGCCAGGTTGGAGACCAAGGGCCCTGCTCGCCATAGTTCTCCTGCTGCCTAACTTTCTGGGAAGGAACCCAGCTCCCTCACAGAGCAGCACCTACAAGCCGGCCCCGTCTGCCTGGGCTCCCCTCTTTCTCACTCATCTTCCATGACTTGCATCCTAGAACACGAGCGCTCCTGGTTTCCTCCAGCCTCAGGGCCATCACAGAGAGCGGTCCTCCGAGAGAGCTGGACCCTCCGGAGGACGCCAGTGACAGCCTCTGTTCCATGTCCCATTGCTGACCCCGTCTTCCTGTGCACATAGAGGCTGCCGACAGATGCGCGGTACCACACTCACCCACACAGGTCCTCCCGTCAGGAGCCAGGCGCAGGCCCGGGGAGGGGCACTGGCAACGGACCTGTCCCTTGACGACGTCACAGCCATACTGACAGTTTGCCATGGAGCACGTCAGGGTGCCTGCAAAGAGAGTGACCGGGACTCAGAGGTGGAAGCCAAAACTTGGAACTGCAGTCCACTCGTCCCAAAATCAGTGACACTGAGCCAAGAGGACAGACAGGCTGCTGCGCCAACAAGAACAGAGAGCGCTCTGAAGAAGTACGAAATGGGGGTGGCGCACAGGAAGACCTCTTCCACCAGGCTCTCTCTCGAGTGAGCCAGCGTTATCACCCCACGCTTTGGAAAAATTTATAGACAGATGCGAACTCCCCCTCACACCGACTACGGAAATTTCACCCACGGCCAAGGAAAAGAGGAGAACAGAGGTATTTTCCAGGTCGCTCCACCTGAGAGCTGCTCTTAAGCCAAACATCCAAGTGACTGTCGCTGTTGGAGTCTCTATGGGGACAGCAGGACAGAGGACCCACTGCACACACCATGCAGATCCTAGCATCACATATCCGACATCCCGAGAAGGCCCATCTAGACTCACACAATGCCAAGTGCAATCAGCAAACCTTCTCAGTGTCCAAAATGCAACCTGGCTAACTGGCAATTTGTTAAAAATAAAACCCAAGTCATTAGTTGCTTAATATCAATTTGATATCCAGCCCACTGAGAATCTCAGGGCACTGTCTTTTATGAACACACTCAAGACAGTGGGGATGCCAGCCCTTTCTTACAAAGATAGATAGGAAATCTCTTCTGACATTATAATCGCTTATGTTTTACTTTTTTAGAAAAGCCTTAGACAATTATAAAAGTCTAAAGTCTTTAGGCTATTAGAGTTATGAAAAAGCAGTGAGAAGGTATTTGTGAAGGATTTCTAAACTCTCAACAGCCCTGATGTATTCCCTCTGATCAGTACCCAAGTAATCACTACTGTTCTTTTTTTCTACCTAAAATAGTTCTTTTGGACCCCATAAGTCAGGAATAAAAACTCTGGGACAAACACTTAGGAAATGTCCTCGGTTTTAGGATTCTTGTCCTAAATACGATTTCCAAGTCCACATTGACATCCACAGTAAAAGAACATCACACACCCAAAGCGAGCACCTCTTAGCTGGTGGTGCTGGCACACACTGTAACCCCAGCACTCGGGAGGCTGAGACAGGAAGACTGCATACAGGAGCCCCATGACAGAGAATGCTCAGCTCAACTTTAAAGTAACCATAAAAACAGGGTCAGGTATATGGGTCAGTGCAAAAGAAAGCCCTGGGTTCAAATCCCAGTACCGCCAAAAATAAAGCAAAATGAGCCCCTCTCATTTTGAGTCCAGCTCCTCAAAGATACACGTGGACACAAGTGGATACAGGCGAGGAGGCCTGGAGGCTGCTTCCACAAGGCACGCAAGTGACAGCCCTCAGGGGACAGTGGGGTTCCGGCCATACTTGCGCAGGAGCCGTCGGGCATCAGCATGTGGCCGCTGAGGCAGAAGCACTTGTAGCTGCCGAGTGTGTTCATGCAGCGGTGCTTGCAGGGCCGCGGCTTCAGGCCGCACTCGTTCAGGTCTGGAAAGAGGGTGACAGAAGCAGAACAGACAGTCACAAACCTCAGCACATGTGTGAACACTTGAAAGCTTCTCAATATGGAGACCTGAGGGAGGAAGGCGGGTAGGGCTGCGTGGTGCAGGGGATTGCACGGATGCAGGGACGAGGTGTGTAAACGTGCATCCGCCTGTAACAGGAGTGGCCGAGGCTCCCGAGGGGCTCTGCGTGGAGGACCTCAGAGACGCACGCTGCCTCATCGGCCCCAGACACACGATAGCGGCCCCACTCCTCATGGGCAGGGGACTCTATCACCTCTTAGCTGTCCAACTGCCAACAGGCTGGGGGCCTTCTCTGTTTCCAGAAGATGTGGCGTGAGCACATACGAAACACGTTTACTCTACTGGGAAGAACATGAATTTTAAAACGTCAGACTGTCTGACCTTTTCAAAGGACGGCCATACTTTCAGAGGATAAGAATTACATGAGCATTAGTGTGGTTTCTCGTGTTCCTTTCTGTAGAGTCTCGACGGATCTCAGATCAAAGAAGCAAATTCAGTTTCCTACTTCAGTAATACACTCAAGTCACAAAACTTTGCAGAAGAATTCCTCCAACATATTTTCATTCTTTCAGCAGGGAAGGAGGGCATATGGAAATGCTAATGGACAGAACATAATGGACGCTTGTTATGCATTTTATGTTCACTGGTCTAAATATCAAGATGAAATGAATTAAGCCCACATGATGAAAGTTTTCCAAGTTGAGCACTGCCTCAAGTGAACGTAAAGCACATAATGACATCCAAACATGGAAACAGGAATGCCCATTACATAGACCGCATTAGGAAGACATGTGACCATCTGTTTGTGTACCCGATTAGCATAATTTAATTATCTGCTAATCCATGTCACTGAATACTAAACATGGATACTATATCTAGTTAGGAAGCTGTTTTCAAATCTAATCAAATTTAAATCTGACCTGCTCACCTATCGGGAATCGATGCGGTTCATGTAAATTACCAAGTTAGTTTTTAAATAAGTTTTGTAACTAAGAATATTTTCACATCTTACTGTCTTCTCAACTTGGTATTTTTCTGTTCATAACAAAATGTAAGCAGGTCCCCAACTGTGCAAAGCTGAGAAAGGTCATAATAAAGAAAGCAAATACCTTTGTTCTTTCCTACCCTTTCTGCAGTGCTCCACCTCATTGTCTCTTGTCTGGTCAAGAGTTTTTTCAAACAATAGTTCAAAAGGGAATTTTTCTCCCAGAAGGTGCTTTGCAGATGACATTGTGAAAAAGTTGATTTCTGTCTTTATTAAAACTAAATAAAAATTGAGGAGGGATGACTGAGGAGGAAATTCCCCTTTTCACATTCTTCCACCTTGCATTTGAATATTTATTGAAAGTCTGGGTCAAGGAATCTTCTCTCAACTTCTAAGAGGAGTTAATTATCATTCCTAATATGTTCACGCAGAGTTACACTTGGCCTGGATTTATTCCTGATTGATATTATACTAAATAGTATTTAAATCTGAATATACTACAAGAAAAAAGCTTTGTGTTTGGAATGTTTTCTGCAGTAAAAACTAACAAAACAGCATTAGAAAATAAGAGTACAGGGCCATTGATAGTTTTTCTTAAAAAACATTAAGGATTCCTGAGTTTGCTTTTAGAGAGCTGTAGAACTTCCTGTGGGCTCCTTCTGGGACTGGTCCAAGGTTCCCAGCTCCAGGGCCTCTATGTGAGGAGTGTGTGAACTGGGAGACCCACTTTTGTGGGCTGTGGCTGTCACCACCGAGGCTGCAGAGCAGCTCTTCAGTCCTGGCTACATGGCTGGCCCAAGAAGGGCCCCTTGGGACCACTATGGGGGTCTCCATAGCCCCAGGCTGCACGCCAGAGGCACCCTGTCCTCCCTGTGGGAAAGGACTGTGGGGGCTGGAATCATGAGCGGAAACGAAATAAAAACCATAAACTCATAACTCCAGAGAAACCTGGGAATTACTCTGTGAAGCAATATGGACCAGGAAGACAACACAGCATTCTGTAGTAAATGCAGAGCTGTGTCTCGGCTATTTTATCTTTCATTCCGCTGTTGCATTGCGCAAGTACCCGAGTATGTGGAAAGCAATCTGACAAAGACACACTGTCACAGCTGTTGATAAGCGGGTGACATTCCCCGGCAGGTGGCCTGGTTATTATCCCCAGTGGGGCCATCACTCCTCCACCTGCCCCAGGCCAGGTGGCTCCTAAAAATGTCACCATGAGCCTTACCAGACCACCTCAGACATAAAACACAGGTCCATAGCCTCCAGGTTTACCAGTGTGGGCTGCAGAGCAGATTCTGTGGAGGGAGAAGTCTCCAAAGATGAAATGCTGCTGGCATCCTGGGGAGCAGCCCCTTCCTTCTCAGTGCCTTTGACAGTTTCTACTGTAGAATTATGTTGCCTTATTTTTTGTATTGCTCTAAAGCCTTAACAGTTGAATTAATATGCACTGCTTCTAATAAATGCTGCGTTCATTATCACAATGTACTGTTATTCAATCAACAATATTTTTATAGATATAAATGATAAATTAATAATATTGCTCTTATCAGAAATTCAAAATATGAAAAGTCTCCTTGGTCTACACTGTCTCAGATCTTAAAAGCTGCTAAGAGAAATCAGGGAATAAACCATTAGTGTTTTCATTTTGAATTTATTTCAACCTTGCTCTTTCTCTGGAAGTGTCTAATAAAACATAAAATATCAGGAAAATTTATAACAAAAAATGTAATGAGTTCTATCATGTACCTGCCTTACACCAGAGGACAGAGTTTTATAATTAAACCACTTACATTCCAATGCTTTACATGGGACGGACTCGGTTCTGCAGAGCATTAGCGCGAGAAGCGTGTTTAAGCTGGGGTGAATTCGGGGACTCGGAGGGGAGGAGGGGGAGGAAGGAGGAGCTGCCACAGACCGATGCAAGCTGCACAGCTTTTTCCTGCACCTCAGGGAAAGGGGTCAGGGATGGTTAGCATGCAGACACTGATAAACAGCTTGAAAAAAATGAGAAGAGATTCACTGAATAAGATAACCCAACGGGGTTTTTGAGAATCATCTTTTATTTATTTTAATGCATTTGACTCCCCTTTGATACTTAAATTGGGCGGTGCTTCAGGAACCTAAGTTTTTAAAATTTATCTGATGACACTGAGGTCACAGGCAAGCAGATGTTAATGTATTAATTTCTGGATCTTCACCTGATTAAATTACAGGAAGATATTAAATGTGTCACATTCCTTATCAGCTGAGACCATGATTATTTTTTTTTGTTTGTTTTCTTTTTTTTTTTTTTTTTTAATTGGGTACTGGGGATGGAACTCACAACCTCATGCTTGCCAGGCAGGCGCTTAAGCCACTGAGCTAAATCCCCGGCCCGAGACCATGATTATTTAAAAACTATTTTATTTCAGTTAGTCTAAGTTCCTAAACCTACGAGCAGGTAAGAAACAAAAGTCTCTCAGCAGAACTGCTAAGTTATCCAACCACTTTACTTTTCTGCAAAGCTTTCCAGCATGGTGAAGAGGTTAAGATTTTCGATATCCTATTGTGACACCAAGCCCACAGGCAAACAGGGCAGGGACTACTGTTCCCCCAAGACTGGTTAGTTTGCTGAGAGACAGACACATTAAGTGGCCTGTTCACAGAGTCCCTGGAAGCAGAAAACATGCTTTCTAACACTGCAAAATGCACAGTGAAAGAAAGAAGCCAGAGTACTCATCAATTCCTAGGCGAAGCTAACATTCCACACCTCCAGGAGACAGGTAGAGGAGACTCGTGGTCCTAAAATCCACCTGCCAAGAGGCATCCAAACCCCCAACTCAGTTGCTTCCAAATTCCTAACGTGGCCTACATACAAAAACAAAAAATGCTACTCACTATCTGATTTTTGGAAAACATTTTAAAATACAGAAAAGAGAAGAGAAGGCACCAATATGGACACAGTAAAAGGACAGTGAGGGCCCCGTGCTTCGGGGCATAGAGAAGGAGCAGCAGAGGACAATTCCTGCCATGGGCTCCACGTGCTCGGGCCAAAGGCTGCAGCTCCTGGCTGGACTCCAGCGCATTCACGAGAGGTGACACAGCGGCAGGAAGCCGTGCAAGGACAGAGCAGGCCACCTGCGACCATGCGCGCTCACCCTGTGAAGGTAAACTGGTGGCTGGCTGATCCGGGGGGTGGAAAGGAGGCTGCTCACTGCCTTGGTCAAGAGGAGCTGGGTGGGAGAAGTCGCCTTCACACCGAAGAAGGTAACAAGAGTCAGCTCGGAACTCATGGCATTTTAGCTCTAAAAATCTTTACAAGTACAAACAATTACACAAAGTTGATGGAATTTAAAAAGAACTCTTTAGATACTTCACAAAGGAATAGTTTCTAGTTCTGCCTTCTGCTTTTATTAAATTTTATTTTCCTAAAGCCTTGTATCACATTGCTTCCTAAAGGCAACAAACATGTTATAAATTAATAGTGCAGAGTTCTCGTACCATTTTCTTTTCCTTTTTTTTTTTTTTTTTTTTTTTTTTTTGGTAGCAGGGATGGAACTCATGACCTCGTGCTTTCCAGGCAGGCACTTACACCACTGAGCTAAATCCCCAGTCCCCTCATACCATTTTCTTAAAACACTAAACAACAAATGTTCATTTTTAAACTATGATTTTAGTCACCAACTAAGAGAAAGAACAAAAAAAAATTATACAAATATGATTACAATGAATCTACTCTGTTTAGAGCTATTAAAGTCTTAAATTACCAAGTTAAGATTTTTTTCATATATTGTTGTACTAGACAATAATAGTTTAAAATGTGCAGAAAGCATGTGCAAATTTATGCTTTTCATGAAGATCTTATTTAGGCAGTAGCATATTAGTTTATTAATGTTTTCATTCAGAAGAATGTATACGTTTAGATCATGCTTACTTGATTAAAACATACACAGAAGTTTTACATAAAAAATACGGTTGCCAATATTAGCTGTTATGGTTTACATCTAAAATGGCCCCAGTGTCTCATGTGTTCAGAGGTGGAGCCTGGTCAGAAGGGATGGGTCACTGAGGATGTGACCTGGAAGTATCTACTCTTGTCCTTTGCTCCTCTCTTCTCTCATGCTTCCCGCTGCCATGACCTGAGCAGCTTTCCTTGGCCAGACCCTTCCAATGTGTCCTTCCCGCCTGGGAGCCAGCTGACTATGGACTGAATCCCCTGAACCACGAACCAGATTACACTGCTTATCCTTTAAGTGATGGGTATTGGTTACTGTGTATCAGCAACAAGAAAACTAATATCTCACCTTAATAGCATATTATAAAATGGGTAAGACTAAAGCAGAGAGCCAAAAAGTCAATCTCATTCTGTTTTAACAAATTGGTTAAACATCCAAATCAAATACATATTCATTTCTGGGGTGGAAATGATACTTCTCTCAAAAAATAAGACTGTAGGGAATACTACCTTAATATTAATGTTTAAGTATATCAGCTGATATTTAATAAAGCAATCAACTTTCAAATATAACAAGTATCCAAAATTTAGTATCTGGTTCTATGCTATGAAAAACTAATTCTTTTCTTGGGATAAGGAATTCGACATATGAAACATAAACCAGGCCAAAACATTAATAATTGATATTTATAAATTATTTCTTCTGAAATTAAAGTACATTGTAAATTCAAAAGAATGTCTTTCATTTCTAAAAAAATATGAGCTGATTATCTTAATAGTATTGGTTTGGGGATGGGAGGAAGAAGAGAGGTGTACAGATACAGACTTGGGGTGAAGGAAAACATATGCATGAGGAAAACTGCCAGAGAACGTGAGGAGGGGCCGGCACACTATCAAAGCAGAAGTGGTCAGAGCCTAGGACAGAATCTCATCTCCTGCAGAAGGCGGCGTGGGCCATATATAATAGGTTCATAACCAGCCCCAAACTACAACTTCCTATCTGATCTTGGGGAACAAAGCCAGATAATGACTCAGAGGGAACAGTGACCCCGAGAGCAGCCACGCCTGGGATAAGGCTGTGATACTGAGCTTGCTCCTAAGTGCCACTTTGCTGGCCATCTGCTTGCTTCCAGACGGCCCTACTAACATGGGCTAAACTCCCACATTTACTCACGCCCCTTACTGCATTGAACAAGTTCCCAGAGGGCTGTTCTTCAAAGTATGTAACTCAAAGCAAACTTCTTAGCCCTTCTGTGCCACAGATCAAACCTGCTTTTAACCAATCACTAATTTCCAGGTCTGGGAAATGCTTTCAAATTACTTCTTGACATTTCTCTCCTGGAGGAAAAGGAAACTGTCTTGACTGCTCCTAGGTCTGAGATGTATCTGCGGCTCTCTTACACTATGTGGGCCGAGCCAGAAGCAGTCTCACAGGACAGCCTGTTCTCCCAAGCACGGAGGGCGTCTCCGATGGCCCCACACTTACCGGTGCCTCTCTCTCAAGCCTCTCGAAGCCTGGCGGGCTCCTGGTCCATGGATCAGAAATCATCTAAGTGGTGGCACCAGACAATTCATGGGACTATCGCAAGTTCCCACGACATTGAGAACCACGAGCCATGCTGTCAATCCATCATTTATTTAACAAATCTTCTCTGTGTGCATCGCACATGCAGCTCACTTTCCTAACACCTTTCACCCAGAGACCACAGACACAACAAGGGGTCCTGCCGACAGGAGTTGGGAAAGTGCCACGACTGTCTTCTCGTTTGTTTTGTAAGAACAGCGGTGCAAAAAATGACTAAAACACATGTGTTTTCTTTAAGCTGCAGTTTTATTTTCAAGATAGGGCTTGAAGTTACATTTTCAGGGTATGTGCTATTCTTACAGGTGTAAAATCACCACTATTAAAAATATTCTCCGCCCTAAAGAACATGGCTTTGGAGGGCAAGATTTTAACTCAACATATTTCAGTTTTCTTTAGAAAACTAGGTATGTGTTACAGGCAAAAGTATACGGTAAACTGACTTCCTGGAAATCAAAGATGCCAGTGATGGAGCTTTGTTCCAATAATAGTTTTGGTGCCGCTGAACAACTAAAGTTGATGTGCTCCTGTGAATAAATTTAAATGAACTTCTCTGCCATCTCAGAAATGGCTTCTTTTAATAGTCTTTCTCCTGCAAATTCCTGGCATTCAGACAACAGTTTTATAGTGTTGACATGTTAATGAGGCCTCTGAGGTTATGGTTACCACATCAAAAGAGGAATACCCAGACTCTGTGATGAACGCTGAGAACTCAATAACCAGACATAGCAGGCCGCCACTTGTGAACTCAGTGGGTTGGGAAAGGGAAGTCAGATGAGTGTTTAAAGAGTCAGGCAAGATAATAAGAACGCCACTTATTCCAAAAGGATTACCTAAGTGCATTTGGTAAATTCCAAGTTTAAAAAACATATCGTAAGATAGACAGGGAGGTCTGGGAAAATCAGCTGCAAATCAGATGCTGATAATATAAGAACTCACATTTAGGACATCGGTTTCCCCTACCGCTGGCACTGGTCACATCTTTCTAGAGTCTATTTCATCACCTACACTCTCAAATGACTGTGTTCTGGATGGTCGCAAAAACTGTGACCATAACTCATGGCTTGTATGATTGGCCCTCAAGGAGTATCTGGAACAAGTATCAGATACTGAAGTGTTTCCACATCATTTCTGTATCGGATGAAGTCATTCAGACAGGACAGGGGCATTTGACTCCACATGGTTAGTTCATATGATATTTAAAATTAGAGGGAGTATTACTGTGATGAGTAAGATCTAACACATTACCTTTTTCTCTTCGCAGTAAAATCTAGCCCAAACTTTTCTTTAATTCTAGCTTTTCAACTCCTCATAGTTACAAATTTTAGCTAAAATTAACTAAGAAGACAAGACTTTTGGGTTAGAGTCTGAAGATCACATTTCCAGTGACACAGCAGCTGTATCATCCAAAACTAAAGTAGCAGAAATACTACATATTATAGAAACAATAGCTCCACCCAACATTCTATCATTTTAACCAACTATTTATGTGACCAGTGCCAATGAGAAATAGAATGAATATTATTTATACCTTTACTATGATAAATAGCACTCCATCTCTCAGTGTTCTTGTAAGGGGAAAAACAGATTTTAAATATACAAATTCTATTTATTATGGGATGCAGTATCAGAATAATGTTTGTGTTTATAAGCATCTTATGCCGATGTTTTAAATGCCTTCATAATTAATCAACATCTTTGTTTCTCAGAGGCCCATTCCCCACCAGCACAAAGCTGCAGGAAGGTTTAAACACATAATCCAAGGACTCAGCGTGGGAAGGGACTTCCAAATTTCAAGTCCCACACCCCCCCTGGCTTTGGAGACTAACGGGCACCAGCTGGGGTGTGAGGACACTCGTCATGTGTGCAAGGCTTCCCTCCCCTCAGTCAATGGAATGTTACTCTTCTACATCACTGACACTGGTGCTTTCTTAGAAACACATTGTAATTAGCAGCAGAGAATAAAAATAGGGCACCAAATTAGTTTAATTGTCCTTTGAGGGGAAAAAATGGTAAGATTCACCACGGTTCTTTTACCCATTGGAGGGGAGGGAGGCGGCTGTCCTACCTTGATTGCAGGTCTTCCCAGCATATCCAGGGTGACACTTGCACTTGTTTGGCCCGACGCATTCACCATGCTTGCACTGTGGGTGGCACACGGCTGTGAAAAGACAGAATTGTGCGTTATTTCTAGGTCAGCTCCACACCGACCAAACAGCACTGTGCAGTGGAGCAATTTGGTAACCAAAGAAAAAAAGGAAAAACTCAAAGCAGCAGAAAGAAACAGAATCGCTGTTTCCTTGGACACAGTATAAACACTTATAGGTCGTACAGGTATGCGTGTGTCTATGTGGGTTTGTATTACTTGAGGCTAGGAAATTTTCCAAACCTGAGGTCAAGACTCAAATAATTAAAAGAATATAAAACTATACATAGTCATAACTGACGTTTGTCTATAGCTTTTCAATAGCACATCAGTAATTTCACATTCATTTTCTCAAGTGCACCTCAGAAAAGTAGTTCTTAGTCCAAAGATATCCAGGTATGTATAAAATCCATAAAATTCAATAACAAGATGCTTATTTAATCAGAAATGATCGTCTAAGTATGAAATGATTCGAAGTGAAGCACGATCTAAAGCAACATCTTGACACTTGGGTTTAAGGCTGTCGCCAGCCTCCTGGTCTTTCCCAGCCCCAGGAGCATTACGATCACTCCCGATCCTTAACAGCCCGTGGAAGACAGGGCTGGTCGAGCTCGCAGTCTAATCTCTGCTCTCTTCCATCGACTTCACTCCACTTTCCCTGAGACCTCTGAACACTGTAAATCACCACTCAAGTCCTTCCATAGTGTGGGTGGAATTTATTCTGTTCATGCCCGCGGTTCCCAGCTAGGGCTCTTTGGTCTGTCAGGCATAGATGCCAATGCCCTGGGACACTCTGGCTGACGTATGTGCAGCAGTGCGACTGGCTCTGGGTGGACAGAGGACAGGATGTTGCTAAACATCCTAAACGCAGACGGCCTGCCTGAAAATCCCATGGTGCGCAGACAGCTTGCCCCACGCTGCGCCTGGAGTGATCATGACACTAAGCCAGATACCACACCAGACAAAAGCCCAGTGTGTAGCACTGTTCCTGGTGTCCGGGGACCTAGAATCCAGAGGAAGGGACAAAAGGGTTTTTAATCCAAGACAAAGATTTATGACCAAGCAAAGTGGGTGGCATATCTGAAATGTGTGAGGAAACCATCACACAGGCAAACACATTCAGACTTCTACAAAAAGCCTCACGGGCAGGGACTGCGCTGGACCTTGAATCACGTGGGCAGAAGGGAGAGGACTACGTGAGGAGAAGGAGTCACACAGCAAAGGGACCATGGTGAGTGAGAGGTCACTCCGGCCGCGTTCACCACTGACGAGATGGTAGATGCCGGGAAAGAGAGACGCAATCACCCAGGAGTAATGTCAGACGAGGCTTCTTAAACCTCACTGAGGAACATACACGGCGTCCATGGGGAAGGGGACATCTCTAGACACTCATCCTCGTGATACCGTGGACACCAATGGAAGCCCTGGCGATGCAGGAAGGGTGGCCATGTGTGGGACACACTGCGAGGTGTGCAGAGGCAGAGAAAGCACTTCACACGCCAGTGAGACCACGTGGACATGGCCTGTGCTGTCAGCGGGATACAAGATCCTCGAGACACACTGAGCGAAAGGCAGGTTGGCCTTGAAGACTCCGGGGAACAGCCACAGTGGCCTTGAGGTCTGCCCCCCCCCCGACACCTGTTCTTCCCGCAGCAGCCCATCCTGTCCGCCCTCTGGGTTCAGTCCCAGCTTCCTGGCCAACCCTCCAACCCTACTGCCTTTAAAGCTGCACAGGTGTGCGCCTGGCCTCTGGGGTGTCGCCTACATTCCCTACCCCTAGTCCTTCCCTCGTCAGCTCACTCGGCCCCTTTGCTAATTCCAGGCTCACTGGCTGCTGTCACCGCCACTCCCTCGACAGTGTGGCTTGGCTCAGTGCGTATCTACCTCAAAAGCTTGCTGAGGGCAGAGTAAGTGGGAGGGCAACGCACCCTCAAATCCCTACAGTCTGACTTTAGACATGGCATTAAATTCCAAGGGGGACAATTTTGTTAGGATTTGTGAGAAAAAATGATCTAGAAGGACCTTCTAATTATACCCTCGGTGAATTACATACAGTAAACGTGAGCATCATACACAGTGTTTAAAAAAAAGTCCCAGAAATGAGTCACTCTGCAATTTCTAGGCTTCACCATCAAGAAATCCAAGTTGGCAAAAGAAAAATTTAATCTTTACAAAAAACATAATCCATAAATACAAATACATAATGCAACCTGAATAACTACGTACCACACAGACAGCCACAGTGTCATATTAAAAAAAATTAAACATCTCAAAATCATTACGTGTCAGTCAAGGGAAAAGCCCTCTGGAATAACTGGAATTTGAAAATATCGCTCAGAACATGACAAAGTAGTCCAGAAAGTGCCATTTGAGAACATGAAGAAGGATTTCAGCAAAGGTTCTTGTATAGAGAGAACAAGGAGTTTCAAAATAAAACATTAAGCACGCTGTGTCTTCCTTTAACAGCATGAAGAAGTTTAGTTAAGGACAGGACTTTTCCAGGAACAATTAAATGGGGGGCCCCCTGGGGCGAGTTGCCTTTTGACCCCTGGCCAGCTGCTCAGCCATCCATGCTTAGGGCTCAGGTGCTTTCTAGGAACAAAGGGCTCTTGTGTTCCTCCTTCCAGTTTATTATTGGTGCCCTGGCCTGGGCACATCAAACGCACACATTCCAGGAGGTCAAGACGATTAATGCTTCCTCCACGTCCAGGGAGGCAGTGTGTGAAGCAAACTGCCCACTGCACTTCTACCTGAATGGTAACTCCTAAGTGACCATGCACAGCTGTCAGGTCAGCCCGCGGCTGGGGAAAGTGACAGGACCGTCATCATGCCCCATCAGTTCACCCCTTTCTACCTAGAGAGATGAAACTTTGAAGGTTTTTGACAAAAGGACTTTCTGCCATGCTGGTCTTTGGTCTGGGCTGGTGTTCCATCAGTAGGTGTGTGACATCTGTAATGAATGGTGTATTTTTATTCTACATCAGTGTGAGGCAAAAGAGGGTTCCAGACAGTGTATGACACATTTCTGCTGCAATCAGAGAGATGACAAAGCAGTGGCAGAAAACAGGGGTGTGGGTGATCTGTAACGGCAGGTCCTGGAGAGGCTCAGGTGCGAAACAGGCAGCTGAAGCCGCAGAGGACAGCTTTCAGAAGCCAATCCCCCCCCCCCCGGGGAGCTAATGAGGGACTCGTCAGGGAGGTGAGGCGGCTCACCAGGCCGGGTGTAAAGCGCTGAACCCAGCAGATGTGATCAAAAGGGAAGCTCAGGATGATGACACGGGCCAGCTGGAGTCTCTGGATGCTGTCCAGTGTCTTCCTTTCCCTTTCCCTTCTCTTTTAACAGAGAAGAGCTCTTCTACTTTTACTCTTATTGTTTTGAGTGGGCGATGAGTTACACTTCCTCTCCTCCTCAGCTGATGACGCAGCCAAATGACTAAACTCTGGCGGGGGTGCGTGGGTAAGCAAAGGGCACAGGAGGGGTACTGGGGCCACTTAAGAGGGGCATGGGTGTACAGGCAGAGCGCACAGGCAGCGGGGTCTAGAGTGCTACAGAGGGGCGAGGCACTGATACTACATCTGCCTCGTGGTTTTGCCTGGAACATGGAGGTCTTAGCTGAACTGCAGTGGCCTTTTATGGCCCTGAGGTGATCCTGGGAATGGAAAGAGCAATGGCAGTCATAACATGAACTCTAAATCCTTTGTGTCACTCTAACTTCTGGTCAAAGAACTGACTGTCCTTGACCTGCCTGTGGAATCCGGACCTAACACGTTTACTGTCAATACAGCAAAGGTCACACACTAAGGAGTGAGGTGTTACAGGCAATCCTCGAAGAAACAAAACTCATCAAATTTAATTTGCAATTGGAGCACCTTACACTCGGGGAAGAAGTATAACTCTGTTTCTATATCCAAGTACTAGTTTGGAAAGTACATAGCTACTCTAAAACTAGAGAAAAATGACCCCAACTTTGAGGCAAACTGGCCCGTTTTTCAGTCACTTCTCTGATTATAAGGTAGGTCTCAGGGGCCAGCAAAAACCAATCTCATAACATACATCCGTGACCAGCAGCGCGTCCACCTGTGCCCGCAAAGAAAAGAAGGACAAATGATCCATTTCACTCAGCAGCGATCTTCTAACACATGGGAAGCAGGTGCCGTGCCGGGCTTGGGGGGACTCCTGTACCTGCCGAGGAATGGGCTGATCAGCCACGCAGTAGGGACAGGATGCCGTGGTCTGTTGTCCCTGGCACCCCATCTGGTTAACCAGCTCAGTTAGTGAAGACCACGTAAGGCCCACGTTTGTGACATTTTCCCCCCAAAGCAGTCACCAGAATTATGACAAACAGATAAATGACACTCAAAATTTACTCACTAACATTCCTGTAGCCTAATCTCCAAAACTGCCCTTAAAATAACCTCTAAGTCATTGTTTTCATTAGAAAAAGAAACAAGTCTCGGCTGGCAAAGCAAACACAGCTCTGTAATGTCACACGTCCAGCCCTGCTGTTCCACAGAACATAAGAGTCTCCTCTTAAAAACACATCCTAATGCCAGCAAGGTTGCAGGGCAAAAAGGAATGTAAACTAGTACAACCGCTACGGAAATCAGAATGGAGACACTTCAGAAACCTAAGGCTAGAAATTCCATTTGACCCAGATGTTCCCCCTTTAGATATCTTGCCCCCAAAGTCAAAGGTGTCATATGACAGTGACCCATCCACATCCATGTCTGTGACAGCAAGATGCACCATAGCTACATCTCGGAAGCAGCCTGGATGCCCATCCACAGATGCATGGATGAAGAAAATGTGATAGCTACACCCAGTGGAGTATTATTCTGCCATACAGACTGACTTGCGTTGTGTGCAGGAAAATGAATGCACCTTGAGACATGAAACTAAGTGAAATAAATCAGACACATGGTTTAAATATTGTACGGTTTCTTGTATAAGAGAAACCCAAATTGTAAGTAAGAGTAAAATAAGATAGATGATAGGAAGTAGGGAGAGAGAGCTTTTTCAAATGGGAAGGTGACCAAGAAATGGAGGGATGGGGGGAAGAGGGGAAGTGACAAGAAAGGAATTGACATGTGTGATGTCCATGTACCAACTCCACACAAACAATGGAACATTATCTACCCCAGACATGGCCTCATAAAAATGTGCACACACATGCATCCCGACTGACATGGGTTGAGGGGTGGACCATATTTTCTAATTCTGATATAAGCAGTGCAATGTCATGTTAAGTTAGGGGGAAATGAAACTCTGGCATCAGTTCTCTAATGTCCCAAAGGTAAGCTAACTGCACTGGGAGTGGAGTACAGTGCCTGGATTTGAAGATAAGGGCCAGCTGCAATGCCCCAGGAGTCCCCAAAGGAAAGTGACTCATCCCCTGGTGTTGGTAGCAACCTGAAAATGAGTGAGAAGCCCCCAGCTGCCAGGAGCCATTTGTAAAGCTTGAGATCTGCATCACAGTTGCTATTCAGAAATGACACCACTAAGATCAGAACAAAGAACCGTGCTCTGGGGTGTAGAAAGGGAGGTGACAAAGCAGTAGCCAAGGGAGAGTGCAAGGAGGAGCAGCCGGGGCAGTCAGGGCACCCATGACACCCGCAGAGCTCCACAGAAGTCAGGGCTGCATGAGCTCCTCCGGGAAGACAAGAGCGCAGGACTAGCTCTTTCAAACAGCATCTGGTGTCGGAGGAGGAAAGGCTGCTAAACCAGCAGGAAACAGCCTGCTACTGCAGGCTAAGAGCTGGAGGGATGGGGGAATTTCACAGGGTCCCCTGGAAGAGGCCCTGCGACATCACACATCAGTGCAGACACAAACCCAGAGGACAGAACCCTAGAACCCAAGGTCCCCAGGCTGAGGGGCGAAAAGAGTGCTCAGCCTTCCCAAGCCCTGCAGTGCAGGGGCAGTTATCCAGCCTTCGGGCCTACATCCTGCTGCAAAAGAGCAAAAGCGCCTCTGATGGTCATAGGGTTATCTACCAAACGCTCTCATGAATACAGAGCTCAGAGCCATTTTATGAGATTGGCTGGATTTATCCTCACGAGACCCCTTTTGAGCCATATAAGGCAGAAGAGAAGCAGAAATCACCTTCAATTTCCGGGCATATATGGGAAAACACAGAAGGTTAAATGAGTTGACCAAGTCCTGTAAAAACTTCCTAACTCGGGTCCATGCTCAGCCCACGAGTCCTGCTGGCATCAGAAAAAGGAAAAGCCAGCATCTGAGTGGATCTGGAAGGGAGGGAGGTTACAGCAAAAGGGATGGGGGATGACATAGGCATTTAAGCAACGTTTCCAGAAAAGAAAAGTTGTAATTAAGAACACAATCTACAGTTAAGAAAAAAAAAAAAGGACAAACAAAGCAAAAAAACTAAAGTAATCCTGCCAGAATATTTTAGAACAAAATAATTTTTTTATTACTTACTGTGCATAGATGCTGGACTCTCACCTATCAATAAAATACAGACTTACTATCTCTTTGAAACCATTGCTGCATCTAGGGTTTTTCCCCCCCTCTGTGGGTAAAATTTAACATTACAATAATGAAGAACTTAAATAATCACAAATTAAAATAAATAAGGGCTTCTGGTCTATACATCCAATCTAGACCAATCTCTCAAATACCTGTGTCACGTCTCGCTAATGTTTAATTCCTAACGCTGCCCCAGAGACATGAGTGGATGCAGTGGCTTCTTGGTTCCTCAAGCCAGCTTCTAAAATCCTCATCAAGCACTCACCCTCTTCACTTCTGAGACCTTCCTCTGGGCACTGTGGTTGTTTTCAGCTCACCTGGAACTTTACATTTTTTTCCCTGCTTTCACTGTGATATAAAATATCAAGTTTAGAGTAATGCCAAATTAGATTTTAAAAATACATACCAAAGCATTATAGTATTTACTGGGAAAGCAACTAAGGCTTTTGGTTTTTGTAACTAGGGTACCAGGAGCAAGAAGCACCCAGACCTTTGCTCCTAAATATCGTTCCTCAAAACGAGGAAAGAAGGCTGGCAGGAAGGTGGGCACAAAGCAAGGAAACACTTAAAGAGTGGGGAAGATATGGCTTACTTGGGAGAGTTCCCACTGCCATATCTGGACTCATTTGGGATCAAGAAGAAAGATGACAGTAATGGATGATAACTGGAAAACAAAATCACCAGCAAGTCCAGAGTTATTCTAAAAAGTGAGAGGACTGCACTCTTCTTTCTAGAAGAATGCCAGCTAACAGGCAGAAGGAATGCTACAGTTTGAAAAGTACGATTTCACAACAACCCCTGAAGTAAGTAATTGGAGTAAGATCATCCACAGATGTTAAACCTCACTGGGTGAAAGTTTATTGGGAGACAGGATATTCAGTGTCAGTATCAGATTACTGCTCACTACTAAGGTAGATGGCGACACCGCTTTCACCCGAGCATCATCCTGATACGAAAGGCAACGGCAGTGTCATAACACATTGTTACCTATGTGACATGACTACCAAAGCACCTTCACTGAATGACACAGAAGCCGCAGATGACACCTTAGGGTCATTGTGCCAAGCAAATGAAGTGGACTGTTCAAAAACATGATGTCAAGAAGAAAAACAATTGGTAGAACTATTCTAGATTAAAGGAGACCAAAAAGAAATGTTAAAAAAAAAAAGCCACAAAAAACATTATCAAGACAGTGAGGGACTCTAACTATAGACTCTTTGTTAAACAATAATATTGCATCTGTGTTAATTTCTCAAGCACCAAAATGATTTGTGGCTTGAGGTAAAGATCTTTATTCTCTTTAGATGAATGCTTAACTATTTAGGCAAGAAGTTCCACTGCTTTTGAAGGGGGAGGGGAAAGGAATGAGGGAGGGAGGAGTGTTAACAATCAGACATGAAGAGTATATGGGCATCTACATTTCCTATTTTTTAATGTTTCTGTAAATTTTGAATTTTTCAAATAAAAAAATGGGGCAAAATAAAAACGGGAGTATAAAAACATGGATACCTGCAAGCCTAAATGGACAGATTCCTAGATAGATATGCATTTCCAAAGTTGAATCAAGATGATATAAAGAGTTTTTGGTTTTGGTTTTGGTTTTGGTTTTTGAGACAGGGTCTCATTAAGTTCAGACTGGCACTGAACTCACTATGTAGCCCAGGCTGGCCCCAAACTCAGCCATCCTCCTGCCTCAGCCCTCCAACTGCTGGGATTATAGGTGTCTACCACCATGCCTGGCCATAAAGATTCCAAATAAAGCAGTATCAGTCAATGAGACAGGAGATGTAATTAAAAAATTACCAACAAAGAAAAGCCCAGGTCCTGATAGATTCACTACTGAATTCTACAGGAAATTTCAAGATGATCTAATGCCATTACTCCTCAAACTCTGTAATGAAACTGAAAGAAAAACAACAGTCCCAAAGTCATCCTTGGAAGTAAGTATTACTCTGATACCAAAACCAGCAAAAGATCCAACCAAAAAAGAGAACTTCAGAGCAATTTCTCTAATGAACATATAAGCAAAAATCCTCAGTAAGATACTGGTGAACAGAATGCAGCAAACCATCAAGAAGATTATACACTATGACCAAGTGAGATTCATCCCAGGAATGCAGGGATGGTTCAATATAGGTAAATCAATACAGTTAATACACAATTAACAAAGCCAAGGATGAAAACTACATCATCATTTCAACAGATGCAGAAAAAGCATTTAACACAGTCCAATAGTCATTCGTGATAAAAACTCTACAGAAAATTGGAATAGATGGTCTTTACCATAGATGGATAAAAGTCATCTATGACAAACCAACATCATACTAAACATTCATTTTTCAATGTATTTTAGAGAAGATATGAAGCAAACTGGGGTGAGGCAGCTGGGTCCCGGCCCTGCCACTGGAGAAATTGTGGCCCCACCGATTCCCCAGCTTTGCTCTGATCTCAAGAGAGATCGGTCAGGAACCATGGGAACCTGCAAGAACTGTCACCTTTTTACTTAAAAAACAGTAAACCCACATGATTCATCTAGAGTTGTAGGTGTATTGAGAAGACTAAGTGAGAAAACCCAAAGGAAGCACTTGAGACAATGCTTCTCTCCACAGAGTGGTCACATTGAGATGCTGGTGAGGTTCTGGCGAGGGAGGCAGGGATGACCAGGAGGGAAAGCCCAGTGCTCCAAAAGCAGTGGGACATAAGAGGGAACACAGCACCAGAGGAGGCAGCGAGGGACCGTGTCGGTTTGGGAGAGTCAGAGAAGGCTGTGTAAAGGAAGATCCCTGATGTAAGAAAGGAATTCATGGGATAAAATGAAACACACTACAGTCTTTCAGTTTAAAATTGTCACGTCTGTTTAACGATATGACCCTCTCATTTTGCGCTGGCTTACTAAGGAATCACCACAAAAGGTTGGAAGTTTTAACATCACATCACCTTTTCCTGCAACCCAGATCCCTAACGCTTTGAGGGCCGCTGACACACATTCCATCGAGCTACTCATGAATCATTCAGGAATTAAATCAACTTGTGACTATGAATAAACTGACATGACACATTCTTCAGTTTGGCCTTTTTTTCCCTAGAGAAACTCCAAGTGTTACAAATTTATCTGATGAAGAACTCTAAGCAGAAATCTGAAAACAGCCTAAAGCTCCATCAGCAAGAGACCACCTGAGTGACAGTACCAGTCTCCTCCCTCGTCACTGTGACCCCAGGCTAGGCCAAGCTGCTGCCACGCTCAAGTCCCTGGCTCCCCGATGTGTGTCCTTTGCTCCCATGAGACCCAGCACCCAGCTCGGCATTCGATGCTGGCTTTCAGGATTCAACTCCCACCTACTCTCTCAGCCCCACCCTGTGTCACACAAGTAACCGGGGTTCCCAGGAAGCAACTCAAATACCCTCCACAGCCACTCGCAGCACTACTGCACACCTTGTTAGCTATACTCGGTTCTCGACAGGCCTCACCATGACTCAGTTTACCCATTACCATCTCACGTAGTATGGGCACCCTTCCTTCCCTGGGCTTTCATAAGCCCCTTCATAAGCTGACAATAAGTCAGATATCTCGATAAATACATCTTTCACACCACAGTGTTAGAGGTTTGTCAAAAATTGCGCTCCCTCCATTCACAGCCCCCGCTCAGCCTTCTGAGGCTGGTGGGTGCCAGGCAGCTCGGGAAACGAAGAGCTTCTCCCTGAGGAGCCGAGGTAGGGACAATGGCAGGAAGCTTTCAGGAGGCACAGAGCTGAGGCGTGAAGGCTGAGCAGGGTCTACCATGCGGACAGGTGCAGGGACTTTCACTAAGAGGGCCAATCGGGAGACAAGCCAGCAAGGCAGGAGGCAGCGCAGGGTCTGAAAGACCAGGGCACCCACGGCGACAGAGGCCGCAGAGCGGAGGGCAGCCGCTCACCCAGGAGGTGCCTGTCAGCCTGCAGAGCCTGTGGGCACGCTCACATCCGCCCACACCTGTGACCGATCGGGGGCCTGCAAGCCACCGATGACACCACCCTGCTACAGCCATGTGCTTTCAAGCACGCAAACTGGCTTTTCTGTCTTTTAACTGGGAGTTAAGATCGCAATATGTATTACGGTCATATAAGAAAAGCCAGCAAAATATCTTTATTTTCCCCAACAAACTGTCTTTCCTAAGAACTGTAATCTATGTATGAATGTCACATCTTATTCATGAGTTTTTATTCCTTTTCTACAGAAATGTATATGCTTTACAGCTTTCGGATTCCTGAGCGGAAGCGGACAGGGTGCGGCAGGATCACCCCGAGTCCAGCGCTCTTCACCTTTGTGGACAGAACAGCCCTGCAGGACAAACGGCATGAGGCCGCCCAGAGCCTTGCGCAGGGCAGGGCAGCGGGGAGCAGGGGTTCCTCTGTGAAGGTCAGGATGGCCCAGGGCAGCAAGCGGCACTTGAGCCAGGAGGTGACTGAATCAGGAGAGGACATGAACTGAAAGCATGAACAGTCATCTATTCTTAACAATGATTCACTTTCAGTGGAATATTTGCCCAGGTTTAGGAATGACAGTGACAGAAAGTAGAAAAGGTCAAGCCAAAGGGGAAAGACAGATGCCCTTCTCTCCACCGTGGCAGACACGGAAACCAGAAGGAATTCTTCGGAAGGACTTAAGTCTTGGCTTCTTTTCAGCCAAGGTGGGATATGGCATTTCGCCTCTCCCGAACCCTTCTTCTGGGTTTGCAGTCGATGCTCTGTGGATGTCACTGGGGCCATGACCAAGGCTGAGTGAGGGCAACGGGAGGGAAGGAGGGAGGAAGCGAAGGAAGGAGGGAGAGAGGGAGGGGTGTAGGCTTGAGGGGGACAGGAAGAAAGATGCTGGGAGAGACGCCCACCCCTGTCTACCCCACACACCAACCTTTCCACTTGGAAATCTCACAAGCACGTCTAACCTGTCACACCTCCACTGGCCAGTTCCTCTACACTGCCCTGCATTCTTTAGCTCCCAGCAGAACAAGCTAGAAACTGGGGTGTCCCCCTTGGTCCCCTCTTCTCTGCTCTCCACAAGTTTCCTTGCCACGACAGCCATCATGTAGAAAGTGACTCAGGAGCCAGTCCCAAGCTGAGCCCCTGTTTTCTCCTTGGGTCCTCGCTAACACCCTCTGAGATAACACTTTCTTACCAAGAAAGAAGCTACAACTCAAAACAGTTAAGTTTCCCAAACACACAGTTTGTCACGGCAGTCGGGCCTGTGCCACCCACCAGTGTCCTAATTCTGCGTGACGCTCTGCCCTTTCTTTTTCATGTCAATCCCTCTTTCCATCCCCACCCCCACCACTTAAAATGAAGCCTGAGTCTTCACCGGTCCACTGCAGCAGCGTCAGTCCTGAGCCTCACAGCGGTGCCCTCTGGGCCGCTGAAGCGGAAGCTCGGGATCGGTTCCGAACCTCAAGTGTCTGCAGGTCCTGCAAATCCTGCGGGAAGTGACACCGGCTTCTTCCTGGGATGAGGACTGCCGCTGCAGAGCAGCCTCTGCCCAGGGTTCCCTGGGGCGGGGGGCGGGCCATGGCCTGCTGAGCATTCTGATACCCACGTTTCCTGCGCAACGCTGGCCACTCTTTCCAAATAACGTTAACATAGCCTGAGCAAAACTAAATTTCCCTGCGTGCTAGGTCTGGCCCGTGTGCACAGCTTCCATCTTCTGGAACGTGACTGAATTTCCCTGCTGTGGATCTTCACAGCGTCCCTCTGCAACTGCAGCAGCTGATCAGCTCAACTCGACTCGATGTCAAGGGCACCCGCACCTCAGCCATTCCTACTTCTGCTGCTGCATCTCTCTTTTCAAAGGTTCGAACCAGCGCCACTTTGAAGGGCTGTGTTTCCTACAGTGCCCACACTGCAGCCCTGAGATTTCTGAGCGTTTTGCATTTTCTTGACCTTTTTACCCTCGGAGTTACCTGGGCCGTCACAGCTCATCACACCAGGGCTGCGATGTGCTCTCAAGGTGTCGAAACACACTTGCTTCCCACCCAGGGCTGCCATGGCCCTCGGACCTTCAAGGAGGAGAGTGAGCAATACGAATGTGGGGGCCCTGGGTTCCTGGGATGCTGCCTGCAGGGGTGAGCAGGGGACCAGGCAGCAGTCTGTGCCCATGGCCCAAAGGGATGGAGCCACTGAGCACCACAGGTTTCTGAGGTCCTCTCCAGTCCTCCCGAGCAGGAAAGGAGCCCCCTTGTGCGTGCCCTCCATTCTCACGCCTGCCTCCAGCTTAGAACCACAGGAAGAAGAAAAGCCCATCCTCCTAGGATACCGACTCATGGACAGTCCCCGCTTCCCTCCATCTCATATCTTCCTAGCACCTACTCAGCTCCTGGCCTCTAGTGAGCTCTGCAGTGTTTCCCAGCTAAAACCCAGAACTCTGTAAATGCTGAGTGCCCCAAGTCCAGCCTATTTCCTCATCATTCTTTTTCAAGTGCAAACACTGTTAAACAACCAAACCTGTTCCACTCGGAGATTTGTGGATGGATATTATTAGAAAAATGGGAAAGAAATAGTGCAGAAACAAAAGTATCCAATGAAGGGTTTTATTTCAGACATTCATAACAGGAGAAACTTTCTACTCCCAGCCGAGTTCCAAAACATAGTCACGATAAACAGAACATACGTAACAATAGTTGCCACACTGATCAATAACCATTCTATAGATTGCATTTCACTGATGGCCAGCAATAATCTAGCACAGTAGGTTTAAAGATGGAAGAGTATCCCTCTAAAAATTAAATAAAATGTCTACCTTCTCAAAGCTGGTGAGTCAGAGGAAAAGGTCCCAAAGCCATGTCTGTCAGTGACAAATCCCACCCTGCTCTCTGATATCGCCTCCCTAACCCCAGTCACTCAGGCCTGTAACTGCTACTTACCGTAATGTGTATGTGCTTTGGTGTTTTAATTCTCCCTGGACAAAGAAGCACTTAATTTTTATTTCTAGAAACATCAACTTTGTTCCCAAATGCTTCTTATTAAAATTCTGCCTTGAAAACATTGTCTGTGGTATCTGTAGTATCTTTCATCATTCAGGTTAAGGGGCACTGTCAACATGGAATCAGTTCCACTGCACGTGAGAATCTTACCAAATTTCCCACTAAAATGTTATCGGTTGACTTATTCACTGCCAACATATTTTGAAGAATAAACTCTTTGTGTGCCAAAACAATAGCATAAAGACCCATAAGGGCTATTAATTAAAATAGCTTGTACATTTCAGACAATCAAAACATTTCTTACCTGAAATTCCATGAAGAATTAATGAATATGAAACACAATTCCCTCAGGTTAATGATAGTTTGGTATTAGTAATTTCATTTGGTGAATTTTTTATTTGGTTAATTATTAAAAACATAAACTGTGCTTTAGGTTTAGATTGCAGGTCAATTCATTAGATTCTTAAAACAAGAGAAAGTAATTATAAAGTGAAAGGGAAAAGCTAAATATAATCACTGAATTAAAATTAATTTAGTATAATTATAAACAGGATGAGCATATTGTTAAGGAATAGTTTCCCCAGAAAGAACTCAAAAACATGACTACTGCTTTGTTTATAGCCTTATAAAGTTATTATTTAGAAGTTTTGTCTTTCAAGACATAGATTAGCCAAAATTATTTCAAGAAATATGATCATCTAACCTGGAAGCTGGCACCTTATCCTGGCTATTCTCTGCCTTAAGACGTAGAAAGCTGCAAAACAAATGTCCAAAAAAAGAAATTGCAGATTTTTTTCTCTGTAAGGAGGCTGGACTTGGGTATTTATCAACTTGTTACATTCCCGGAGACTTACACACATTCAACTTTCAGTGCTTCTCTGAAACAACAAAAAAAAAATCTAGGACATGTTTAAAATAGTAATATTGTAGTCACCATTTTTAAAAAAACATTTTATAACAAAAATATTAACCAATAATTGAAGTTATGCTATTCTTCTATAGTCCAAATTCTAATTAAAATATTTCAGACCTTGTGTGACACTGTTTTCTTCCAATCCAATTTTTCATTTTCAGAATATTAATATTTGGTTCTTAGAGACAGTATCCTTTTATTTAAATGAGTGTTGTACAAACATCTGAAAAAAATTAAAACTTTTGATCAATTAGTAACCAAGGCTGGTAGTTTTTAAGTGGATACATCTTTACTTACCTGTTTCACCAACTCTGGGGAGGAAATATTAACATATTTTTCTTCCCTTTCACAGCGTTTTCTTCTTGCATGGCTGCTTTGGTTGTCAATGGCAATAACTGTGAAAGCTCAGCCATTTCACGTGCAGATGCATGAACAACCCACTGAGATGGAAAGGTAAGGGGGAGACACTACTGCTAACAGGCGGGTTCCCCGCCTAGCATCCTAGAGGTAAGGGAAGAGATGATTTGTATTACTTCCTTTGGATTAATGACTTCCCACTTTAAAGCCACTTTAACATGATTTTTTAAATGTATTTGTCTTATTTAAAATTAGTGAACGAAGCCTTCTTTTGGATAAGAAAAAGTTTTAAGTCGAATTGAACTCAACTGAAGCAATAATTTAACCTCTGATCCAGAATTATTGCTTTGTATTTTTACACAAACACAATACAACTGTGTGCTAGGATTTTTGCTATTACTGATTAGGTTTACAACAAATTAGTATTCTGTTTTATTGTTTTCAATTTTTAAAGAACCCACCGTTACTTAAAACAGAATAATGAAACATCAAGTATAATCTAAGAAGAAAATAGTCAAAGCATAAATTAAATTCTGGATCACAAATTAAAGAAAGTTATTTTTGACTTGGTTATGCATGAGAAAGAAAAATATAAAAGGATACCGTTTCTTCAGTACTTATCAATTGCCAATTTTGAACGATGTAATTTATCAGAAAAATATTTTAAATTATTTTTAACAACATAAAACAAGTCAGTAAAGAATAGCAAACATCATTATTTTCTAACTAGCTGTATTAGTACTAAACAATAAAACAGTTCTGTACTGTTTATTCCTTCTTATAATATTTTAAAGTTGGGTCACATTTGTCCTATTTACCAAAAATTAACCTGGACATATACAAGGTTAGTGAATTTGATGATGTAAATATATGTACTGTACCTGTTTAGACTTCCAGTATAAAATTTAGCTAAGGTCCCATACTGTAAAATTTATATTTTACAACTATACAAAACTGAATTTTAAATTAAAGACATTAGACCTATACAGATTACTCCCAGGAGTTTTCTGGGGTTTATCGTTACTGATGGATGAAGAAATTTTCATAGGCAACCATCACTATTTTTTGTAAAATTGCCCTAAAAAGGTCCTGCATGTGCAGTGTGTGGGCTTATGTGTGCACATGTGTGCGTGTCTGTGGCTTAGTTGACTGGGTGAACCCTAAATGGGACTCCTTAGCAGCACCCATGCAGAGCACCGCTCCAAGTTCTCCTACAGCTGTTTCTCCAGTCTGCACAAAGCAGCCCCGCAGTAAGCATGAGCACACCGCCCACAGAGCCGCTCCATCCAGCGCCCAGCTCTGCGGCTCCCTCTCCCCTGCAGTTCACTCAAGGGTGCTGCTGCCCTGCCGAGGGGTCACATCGTGTCACGCACTCTCCATGACTAAGCGCTCTGATGACTGTCGGAAGCTGTGACTCATCCAAGCCAGAGAAATTAAACTGATCAGAGATTCTCTGTTTCTGCCTGCTGGACACAGGTCTACAGATTTGGAGACAATCCTCAACTTTGGACAGGGTTAAAGGGAACAACGAGAAGAAACCTTAAGGGGCCTCTAGTGAACCCTGTGCTTATCCGACAGGTGTATTGGGTGCAGGTGTATTGTTCAGTTTACTGTGATGGGGTAGACAGGGCCCGAAGGTTAGGCCGAGCCAAATCCCTGTGAAGGAAATGAACGCTGTGGCTGGAGACCGCTGCTGCAGGGACCACGGACTTGGCTGGGGGCACAGAGCCTCCCAGGCCAGCAGCACCAGGGACACTAGCACCTCCCCACATGTGACAATGCCAGGGACATGCAGGAAAGGAGCAGGGCCACCCTGCCACAAGCACTCCCCCCCCCGCCCCAGTCATCAGGTAGAGACAAGCAGTGACACTACAGAGTTCTCCTTCCCTGTCCTTTCGGTGGGTGGTGTTCGTGGCTGGTGTGCGTCTGACACGCTATTCACAGACGACTCCCACTCGGTGCCCTTGTGACACCAGCACTCAGGATGACAACCCCAGGAACATGGTGCTAATTAAGTCAGGGCCTGGGTGGCCTCAACAGGCAGTGCACCATTTTACACATATTAAAGATAAGAGAGGAATCCATCAGACCTCAGTGCAAGATTAAAAAGCATTGAACAGTTCTATACATTTCTTCGTAATTCTGTTCTTCACCAAAAGTAATTATTTCAAAAACTGCTTCTCTTGTAGTTAAGAACTATCAGAACATCATAGTCTTAGCCATTCACCAATAGCAAGATACAATAAATAGTATTTTACTTCATTAGTGAGTTTAAAACAACCCAAACTGGGTAGCAGAGCACATGCCTGTAATCTCAACTACCTGGGACGCTGAGACAGAAGGATTGCAAGTTCAAAGGCCAGCCCAGGCAACTGAGGCAAGAGCTCATCCAAACAAAATGGAACCATCCAAACAAAATTAAACCAAACAAAATGAAACAAAGCACCAAACTGCAACCTAAGTGAAAAGGGACCTCAAAAACACTATCATCTTTGCAAAATATCCTGAAAACACAATCCTATGACCTTGGAACAATTTATCCAGTAGAAACTATGAACATCATAGGCATACATGGTATGAAATCAACTCTCAATACTCATGTACAATAAATAAACAGAATTACATGGGTTATAATTTGTGCTTCTCCATGAATGACCAATGACTCTGCTACCTGTTGACATACAAACGTTTGGCAGATCATCACTGAGAACCTATAAAATCTGAGCACTGCGAAAAAACAAGAGTTGCCAAAGGCTTTAGAAAAATATTCTGAGTGTTGTGAAGCTTCTATTTGGAAAGTCTACCCATGAAGTTAGTTTCTGTAAAGTAAGCAGCACATACCTCTGACCATTTAGGGAGCTTCCACTGCAATTGAATTTGAGAACTCTGACTTACGAAAATAAGGGTAGATGTCTTGAAAAGTAGTACTGGTTTTGGCACAGTATGTATAAATCTAGGACTTGCTCACTGTTTCTGCCTTTTATGTGCCTCAGCAAGTGATGATGTACTTCCTGGAACTTTATCTATGAAAGCAACGTCACCTATGTGACCTGCTGTTTCTATACATAATAGGACAGCCATGTCAATTCTTGGGAATTTATGTTATTAACCCAAAAAACGACTAAAGAAATACTGACCAAGTGAAGCATTTCACTCTAAATTTTAGTTATTTTTAATTACTGATGTGCAAACAGCATAGCAAATTTTGGATTCCCAAATCCCTATGTCCCTGGAAACCAGTTCTTACCAACGTTGTCTCCAGACTTTAATTAATAAGGATTCAGAAAAGGAGGGCTCCTAATCAGAGTTGGGGAAAAAGTTGTTTTCCAAGTCAAATATCATATTCTAAGGCTAAGAAATCATTTTGATTATTCATATATTTTTCTTTCCATCAAAATAAAGAATAACAAGTTGATTTAGCCGTTTCACCAGGTTAAATTAAAACTAGAATTCCTCAGAGAATCAATAAAATAGTGTGGACAGAACAAACAGCTGTCAATCAATATTTATCATACATTATGATACTTTATCGAACTCTATGTGGGCTATACCACCATGTTCCTTTATGCTGGCTTTATTAGGAATTTCACTAGGAATTCTATTGTGACCAAACTAAGACTCTTTAATAATATACTAGAAATAATTAAGTGATGAAACCATAAAAATTTTGAAAGTTTCAGTTTAGTAAGACAGAATTTCCTTGTATATGGTATTACTTTGCTGAACGCAGTACCTTGTAACACACCATTTTTTTTTTTTTTTTTTTTGGTACCGGGGATCAAACTCACGACCTCACGATTGCCAGGCAGGCACTTAAGCCACTGAGCTAAATTCCCGGCCCAACACACCAATTTTTAGCGAACAGGTGTATCTGTCTCCTCATGTACCCGGACAAGGTCGGAGAAGTACTGACCCAGGCAAGAGTCATGTTAGAGCCGCAGACCTCGGTCGCTCACATCTGCTGTGGCACAGTCCACGATGGACATCGCCGAGGCTTTTTCAGGTTAGGTTACTCAGGCTGTGCGCGGTTATCTTGGAGGACAGGACTGGCCATTTGTGCGCCCCAGAAGCCGAGGACAATGTGGGCTGTGGCAATGCTAATGCCTCGGCTCCTCTGCAGGTTGCTCCAGGGTGCGATTTGGACAGGTTAGCATCCCGGTCCCTGTGAGTGTCTCAGGACACAGGGCCCTTACTGGACACATGCTTGCCATCTGTTTGTTATTTTATCATCATCTGGGGGTCTTGTGGGGTCTCCTTGCTTTCTCCTGGGGCGTGTGTGGGCCGCAGGCTCCACTGGCCCTGGGCCACTAGAACTGTGGGAGAAGTAGCTCTTCCTCGGCCCCCTGCAAAGAACCCTTTAGCTTGGGTACTGGATGGAGATGAGCAGAGTACCCTGGGCACTGCTTTGAGTCTGCTCAGGCCTCAGCAGCCTATATGACACCCTCTCCCCAAGATATTCATGTCCCCATCCCCCAAGCTATAATCTGCATGACAATGAATAGATGCAGAGCAAACTGGTGATAAGCTTGTACACTGAAACCCAATGAGTACAAAATTGGCACTTAAAAAAATCTCCCACTGAGTGCTTTGCAGAGGTCGCTCATCCTGAAGCTGCAGAGCCCTGTCAACTCTACCTGACCTTGTAAATACACAGACCTAACACAAAAGAAATAAAAGAAGACCAGCCTTTATTAAACAGGGCAGCGACGCTTAGGGTGGCCATCAGTGACCCCCAGGGGCGCAGTCTGTCTCACCCAGCGCTGTCCCCGGAAGCCCCACACAGCTTAGTGTCACAGCAAGATACACCAGTGGGGCATCGAGCCATCGGAAAGCTGAAAACACGGTGACTAGGGTGCACCCACAGGACGGCACGCCACTACTTCACATCCTTTCCCAAACAAGATAAAGCATAACCAAACGGACATAGAGAAGGCAACTGTATTTATCTCTTAAAATATCTTCTACGGAATCAAAGTAGACAGTGCCTGAACAGAAGGTCTCCACTCTGTAATACTAGGCTATGATTCATTCTCCTTTGACTTATATGTTTGTAACAATAAAATGTCACAAGTATAAGAAAATGTGTAACAATAAAATGAAAGCTTTTCAACCACTGTACTAATATGTAAGTGTGATACGTACCTATTCTCTCCCCAGTTCTAATTGTGTATGATAATGGCAGATGAACTGGTAGTCACTGTAGCATACAGTATTTGTAAAAGCTCAGTATTGAAAACTTCATGTGCCTAAGTAGGGGATGATTATGGTACACTGGCCACGCATGGTGCCACACACCGTAATCCTAGCCCTTGGGAGGCTGAGGCAGGAGGATCACTGTGAGTTCAGGACCAGCCTGGGCTATACGGTGAATTCAAGGCCAGTCTGAACTACACAGCAACCCCATCTCAAGAAACAAACCACAAAACAAAACCAAATAGCGCACTGTATGGCTATTTAAGAAAATCAGGCTTCTGTGAACTGGCAAGGACTGGTCTTTATATGAAAAAAGCAAGATAAAGAATGGTTTTTACTATGTGCTACTGTTTTATGGAAAAGGAAGGTGCTGGAAGTATTTAGAAGTCTCCATGAAGATGAACAGGAAATGATACTGGCCTGCTGGGATTGGAACTGGAGTCCGGACAACGGAAGTCAGACGCATTTACCTTTGCTGCCCCCTTTCCTCTCCCTCACCTTTAAGTTTTCACTTGAAAAATTTGAGCTAAATACATAGCTGTGATAAAGATTAGACTAGCAGATGGAAAGTGTATACCCTTACACCTCTGACATCACCTTTTGGTTCTTTTTGGTATCAGGAATTGAACTCAGGGCCTTGTGCTTGCCAGGCAGGTGCTGGCTCTGAAGTGAGTTTCTGTACACCCCGGGCCCCGAAGTCAGTTTTCCGAAGAAATGTTGCAATTCTTCCTGACAGTGCATTGCATTTTCTTACAGTGGATGTTCCCCAAAATGGTATCAAGACCTCGGAATCCTATCTGCTCCTCCCTAAATAGATCATGGACCAGGAAAACAGCACATCCACCCCCCACAGTAGGCTATACATTCTGGCTGAAGCATCATGAAATCAAGACGGACACATGAATGAATTCCTAAGAGAGCATGTGAACCTTATCAGTAAAAAGAAATCCACATCCATATAACACAGGTGACTCACAGGGAGAAAAGTCGCGGAGACCTGACAAATGCACACATCTTGGCCCAACCCCCCAGCTCTGGCCAGTCGCCTCCAGCCCTCTGGTCTGAGTGGAGACATTAAAAATGCGGACAGATGTGAGAGGCAGGAGCAGTGATCAAAGCACCTTGAGTCGAGCAACAGCTGAGACCCTGGACACCCATGCGGTTACCAGAGGCTCACGTCAACACTGCCACCCCGGTGCTGCCCTTAACCTTCTTCCTCCCAAGTAAAGAAATCATCGGCCACTGATTAGAACAACAAACACATACGTGCATCCCTGGACCTCACATAGAAATACACCCTGCAGAAATAACAGAACATATGCAAAATGATGTAGTCAACATTATGTATGAGGTTATTTTAGAACTACTCCTGTTAGCAAGCAATTACAACCAGCATAAAGGTCCATCGATAGAAGACTGGTAAAACTGTGGTATAGCCATGCAATGGAACACTATAAACCTGTTAAAAAGTCAGCAGGCTTTTCAAGTGCATATAATAAGCAATCACCATGAACTGTTAAGAAAAAGAAATAAGGTAGAGGACAGTGTACATAGCATCTTTCCTTCATATAAAATGAGCAGGTAGCTGGGGGACTGTATAGGAATTTACCATGAAGTATGCAAAGTATTTTTTACACAAACTAAAGTTACACCAACTAAAAATAATCCCACTGACAGGCATTTGTCTATTTCTCTGGGGAAGAGTACTAGAGACAGTGAATATATTTGCTCTTACAAAGGAAATTAATACTTTAAAAAGAGTGATGAGAAAAATGTTAAAACCTGCACAAAATTATTGCAAAAGAACAATAGTGCCTGTACCCAGCGGAGAGGCAGGGGCAAGGGTCAGCCCACGGAGCCCTCTTCCCAGCGCTGCGTCCGTCCCACAAGGATGTCCCTTCCCTGTGTGGACCATCTTCCTTCACTCACTGCAGGACACTGGATGGAGTCTCCCACTGTCACTCTCTGTCCCCTGCAGGACACAGCTCATTGCACTGACCCAAAAGGCAGCAAGCATGAAGTCCACAGACAGACAGCACTGAACACTGGGCTTCTATGCACAGGGTGGGTGGGGAAGCACAGCTACAGTCTGGGAGCCAATCAGCAGGTTTCTAACCAGCAGCACAGGTTAGAAGGAGCCTGCTGGTCCCAGCGCGCACCAACTGCTCCCCTCCCAGCAGCAGCTGTGTGACCAGATCCAGCAGCTGGACTTGCCCACCTGGGAGCGCCTCCCTTTCCTTGGCCCCAGCTTCCAGCTAGAGAAGGGCTGGGTTTCTAATGCAGTAGGGTTAAGGACTGAGCAGACTGGCTTTAAAAGGGGACCGAGGGGAATTGTCAGATCTTAATAGCACCGTAATAAAGGTCAGTTCTAATCAGGAGGAAAGAATGAAGGAACAAAGTAATTCCTGTGAAGTCTAACTTTGAAGGCCACACCTACTCCAAAATTACCTGTTTGAAAAGGTCAGGCCTCTTCAACACAGCTTCTCACCCAGAATCCGCATTCCGAGACCACTCGAAGTCACGCAGTGTTCATGGTGTTCTTAAACAAGCGTTCCAGGTGAGCACGGCCGAGAGATCTCCATCAGCAGGAAGGGTCTGGGGACTCCGGTGTGGGGCCGGGAGTAACTGTAAGATTCTCTGCTGCCTTGCTCTTAGCCGATCTCAGCAAAACACAACAAAAGCAACCCAACAAACGAAAACCAGACTCTTTATTCTCATCCTAAATACAGGAGGCAGCTAACAATCTCAGGGTGGGAGGAAGCTTGAGCCCATGAACGGGGCGCAGGTCCAGCCAGCAAGCTGCTGTGACGCCGGAAGCACCTGCCCCAGCCACTCGCAGAGGACACAGCCATACTCAAACAAGAAGATGCTCTGTGTCTAAAACACGAACTCACATTTCACAGAAACTACCGCAGCTGTTAGGGATGGTAGCAAGGCATTGTCCCGGCATCATCGGCTGTGGGGAGGCACCACCTGGGGCCCTGAAAGCCGAGTTCTCACTTAGGGTTGCCGGTTCGAGGTCAGTGTCACAGCACTGGCCGGCTGCATCTATACCCTGGGCCCCCTCCCAGCACTCCCACCTAATTTATCCCATTACGAGACACTCAAAACCTCAAAGAAATATATATAATCTATGTAATTCTGTGACCAAGGACAGGAGGTCACTGCTAGCAAAATTAATAATCACGTTCATTTCATAGGACTGTTTCTGAAGCCCAACACAAGAAATTAAACATGAAATTGAACTATCTCACCCAAAATTCTCTGCTGAAATCAATATCCTTGTCATTTGAGATACAGATTAGATAATTTGCTTATCACTCTTTTCAATTCACAATTAGCCAGTAATATACACTATCTAACTATAATTATTTGACCACTGCAAAATAGCTTTGAAATAAAGTACTATTTCACAATTCCCTGTTTCGCTACTCTGTAAGTTTTTCTAAAGCTGATAAATGATATTCTACTTTACCTGGCATTTGTAAAGCTGCAACCTTTATTAATGGTAAGGAAAAGGGACTGGGAGTCAAAGCTGCAAAAGCCAAATCAACCTATAGGCGTGCGTTTTCCGTCTTCTCAAATCTCTGCAGAAGCACAAGACTCTGATATTTTTCCTGATCTGAAGGACAAGTGGCTCAAAACCTCCCTAATTCACAGCATTACGGAGACCACAAACTGCCCACTGACAGCCAGAAACTCGAAAGTCAAAAAGCCTTGCTGAAACCTGTAACTACTTACATTCTGAGATTTTCTTCACATCCCTAGGAAGTGTTCTCAGTGAGACAGTGTTATCCTAAGTCACACATTCAGCCAAATCTCCAGGTTCACAGAAAGACAGGAAGACAGGGGGAGCCAGGACCCCGATCCAGTAAAGAAGTTCCCAGGTGGAGCCCGGGGCTGTAACGCACATTGGAAACCTACATCAAACACAAAAGCCAGGCCTCAAGTGGTGTAGATTTTCTAGTGCATTTAGTTAAGAATTATTTCCATACACAGCTTTTGAAGTAGAATATACACATCCAAGAAATCCCTGTTACAGAAGTCTCCCCTTGGCAGGAGGAGGAGAAAAGTAGTTAACACAATAAAATGAAATGTGCCACCGAGATAACGGAAAAGTTAAGGAGCAGAAAGTTACAGAAGTAAAGACGGAAAATACGCTGCGAGTCTCTGAGACAGCAAGCTGCCGCGTGCACACGTGACCCTCAGGGCGTGAGCACAACCAGGAAACTGCACTTCACAACAAGGAGCCGCAGGGTGCAAGCTAGTACAACCACTGTGGAAATCAGTATGGAGACTCCTCAAAAAGACTAAAAGTAGGAACTCCTTCAGCTAGGCGATTCCCCTCCCCAAAGAGTTAGACATTATGTCCTATCACAGTGTCCACGCGTGTGTACGTGTACAGCAACTCAGCCCATAATGGCTAAATCTTGGAAGCAGCCCATATGTCCATCAGCAGAGATGAATGGGTAAAAACCATCGCATTATCTAAAACGGAGTATAGTCTGCCATAAAAAAGGGTAAGCTTCAGTCATTTGTACAAAAGGGATGAATCTTAAGACCACAATGCTAAGTGAAATTAATCAGACACACAAGCTTAAATATGATGTAGTTTCTCTTAAATGAGGACCCCAAGGTCTAAGTAAATTAAACCGCAAAGTGAAAGACAGACAACAGGAAGCAGGGAGATGGGTCTATTACAAGAGACGGAGGAAGTGGGAGGGAGGAGGAAGAGAAAGGAAAAAGAAGATGTGTTAAATGCGTGACCCGCTTCCCACGGGGAATATAACCATTAGGTACTGCAAACATGCACTAATGAAAATTAAAATTAAAAAAAAAAGTCACGTTGATATTCAACAAAAGTAAAGCCCAAGACAATTAGAAAAGTCACTTTTGGATTTTCTATATCCAAGAGATCAATTTATGAGTCAAGGTCATAGAACAAAGAATGAAAGCAGAGAAAGAAGTCAAGGCCATGACCCCAAGGACCTGGGCCGACACAAGGCACCTATTCCGGACTGGGCCGTGTGTTCCGAGCAGGGCAGGAAGGCCAGGACAGCACACCGGGCAGGCAGAACACAGGGCTGGGTGCTGGGCCCCTGTGGTCACCTGGAATCCGTCCTTCCTTACCCCGGGGAAAGGAGGGACCCCAGCCTCCCCTGGATGTGGCTTGTGGTTAAGACACAGGAGCGGAGGGGCGGCAGCTGGGCTCGCCACGCGCATCCATGGAGGGCAGCGGGCACAGTGGACGCGGCCCCGAGTTCTCCGAGGCAGAATAGGGAGCCATGCAGCTCACGAATGCTTGGCCGCATCAGGTAAACCCCCAAAGGGCGCTGACAGGGGCAAGGGGGGGGCGTCAGATCCGACAACCACATAACCGGCACCCGGGCACAGGCACCATCTAAAGAGAGGCTGGCAGGTGCTGCATCTGGGGCTCGTGCTCTGCTGAGCTGTTCTGCAGGAAAATTCCAGCATGAGTCACCGCAGAGAAGTGCATGGGGCTCCCTGGATCAAGGTGGCAGCCCCCCGCCTCGGAAGAGAACGCTCTGTCAGGGCCCAGAGAACCAGAGAGACGCTTCCCATGGAACTGACCGGCTGCTGCTGGGAATTTTGATAGGTAATCCATTACTACGCTTAGATGCCACAGAAGAGCAGGGCACTTTCCTAGAACATATTTCCTGAGAGGCTTGTTCATTTCATAAAACCTCTCTGAAAAACAGTCAGGAATCTCTGGGTGATATTCCATTCATCCCACAGGCTGACCTCTGACCCCACATTCCTCTACCCGTTTATAGCAAAACAAAGACAGGCAGAACTCTGAACCCACCAGAGTCCAGTGGACCATCTAAGATTCTGGAAAATAAGGCACGCACACAAACACATCTGTCTTTTCAAGTCATGTTTACAACCTTGCCATCCTCAGCATTAATGGGAAAGAATCAACTGGCCCCTGCTTAACTTACAAGAGTCTTTATGGAATGAAACACAATGAACTTCAGAACTACCGTTCAATTTGGAAATATCAATGCAAAAAGTATCATAGCCCAGGAACGGAGTCTGATGACACAGATACCCTTCCTCCAACGCCAGCCCGGTAGCACCATTCTCTTCCATTTCTTTCCCTTTACCAAATCCACATGCAGCACTGATTCGGTGCTGAGAACAGTGATGTGTGCAAAATCATTTTAAAACAGGACCATTTCAATAATTAGCTCATGCCACGATGGAGTCTTCTCAGGCCACCACGGTACAACAAGAGGGAAGAGACCAACACAAGCAGATACTAGGTTTGCACATTTTGCCTTCTTTTAGAAACAAAATGAAAGTGGAAACACATTAAAAGTGTCCTGGGACTGAGGGAAGCGATGAGAAAATGAAACACCAGGAAATCTCTTGAATGATAAAACTTGGTAATATCCTTGTAACTTTCTCTGCATAAATTCAAATTCAGAACTCCCAAGCAAGTGCCTCCTGGGGAAGAGTTCACCGAGTGGTACAGAAAACCAGAGCAGCTCCTAGAGGGGCTGCCTGGGGGATTTCACAGTCCAGGAGCCTCCCTCCCAGCCCCAGGGAGTGTTTCCCTTAGACTCCTCTCAGTGCATCTGGCAGGAAGCCTGTGCGCCCCAACCTCTGCCGGGCAGGTGCCCCCGCTGCTGCCCTGGGCTTTCTGCCAACACAGCCTGGTCCTGGGTGCGGCCAGGCACCTGCAGGACCCCAGAGCACTTCAACATTCGATTATGGCAGCCAAGGAGGAGGATGCGCTCTCCACTCCCAAAGACGCCCTTCATGTGGGAGGGCATGTGTCAGGAGTGGGCCAATGCAAGGGTGCTGTCAGTCATTATGGCCCAGTGATCCCTCAGATTCCACACCGGCTGGCTTCCGGCTGTGCAGACACTCCCGGGGCTCTGATCTAGTCAGCAGAAGACTAACTTCTGCCAGGTACTGTTCTGCTTTTTTATCATCTTCTAAAACCCTACTGAACAGACCAGACAGCGGGGATGCAGCATCCCTGCCTCATTCTCTCACTTACTAGAAACCAAAGTGACCCCTCTCCAACAAAGGAGCCGTGGCTGGGCAGGGCAGGGACCCAGCTTGTGGCTGGTGCACAGCAGGTAGACCAGCATGCGTCCCTGTCACTGTCTGGTCCTAACCTGCCAGACACCAGCCTGTGTGTGCAACCAGAGCCATCCTGCAGCTGTCACCGCCCACCATCACAAAGGTGAGGCTGAGCCTCAAATATCAAGGTAGCTGAGGGCAGCTCAACTTTCCTGGCCTCAGTTTACCCAGAAGCCATCTCTAAGGCAGGCTCCTCTGCCAACTCAGCCCCGACTCCTTTCCCTGGTCCCCTTAGCTTCTTCCTTCTTAGGGATAAAGAGACTTCTGGGCCCCTAAATCTCTCCGCCTGTACCCACAACTCTCTGAAGATGCGCTGGATATTTATTTGATCATTTGTTGTTCACGGGAGGAGGCAGGAGCTAGGATAAAATTTTGAGATCCAGGTAAAATTTGGAAACAGGTTTCCTAGATTCCCCAAACGTTTGTGATGTAGTTCTGCTATTTCACCACTATAATGTCCATTCTGAATGTGAACAAACAGAAACTACTGTTCTGGTTCCGTGCTTATTAAATGAGTCTGATGCTTCTAAAACCTACAGATGATGTTTTCCAAAGCTCTCCTCCCACTACACCGGGTGGCCCATTAAGAATGCTGTCAATATATAGTCTCTTTAAAAAAATGTATAAATGGGCTACTTTACACCACAGCTAAGGTGGGGATTTCAGGAGCACGCTAAGGTTCCAAGTATGTTTCATGTAAATAGTGTCTAGACGACTTATCTTACTCCATCTCAGGGCCTGGAGCAGAGAAAGAGGTGAGCTGGCTGGAAACACAGGAGCCGGAGTCCCGGGAATTGACCCTGGGGCTCTTGGCAAGGGACAGAGCTGGCATTTAAACAGGGGCAGTTTGGGTGAGCCAGGGACCCTGAGCACCTGCCTCAGACAGATCCGCACACCAACCCTGCTCAGTGACAATGAGGCTGACACATGACATGCGATGCTGTGGCCAGGGCGGAAGCCCCCTCCCAGGACCTGGGGTCCGCGGGCAGGTACTCACGTTGACACTGTCCCCAGGAGCGGCGAGCCCAGCCCCAGCAGCAGTCAATCCTCCCTCCGTAGCGACAGAGGCCGATGGAGGACGCGAGATGCCTGGGCCACCTGCCACACACACAAACAACAACATAAATAAACACAGACCCTGGCCGTGGGAAACGGTTTTAGAGGGCATCAAATCACACCCAACAATCTGCAACAACCCTTTCATGCTTATAGAAATGTAAGGCTAAAGACGCTCGCTCAAATAGTTCTGCTATCATCTAATGTCAAATCTCAAACACCCAGTGTGCACATGCAAGTGGACACACATACACACATATAAACAAACACACACCCGGCACAGGAGGGCAGGGAAGAAAATAAGAGCCTTTCCTAACTAGAAATAGCACCAGCTAAAACCAAGAATCCGCAAGCCTGCCACTCACAGGCTGCTTCCGAGACTTGACATGAAACAGATTCCTCAGAGACTCACACCTGTTACTGGGGTGGTGAAAAACCAGTTCTGACTGATCCATCATAAACTGAAAAGTATTAAATAATAAAAGACATGTCAAAGCAGAAGGAATTCTTGCCTTATAGAAAAGGCAGATGGAAAGGAACACAAAAGAGAGGGGGTTCCTCAGAACCAGAGGAAACAGCTGGAGAAAACGCTGCAAAAACGAAAGGAAAATGAAAAGGAAAGGGAGAAAGTACGTACTACAAAAAGAAATCTAAATAAAACTGGAGAGCTTAAGGTGTAGCAGACCTCTCCCCTGGGCTGAAGCGTGCCTGCACCAACAGTTCACAGTAAGATGACTCTGATTTTCCTCCTCACGTGAACGATGCCTAAGGCAAACAGCAAGCTCAGGATGCACACCCCGCTTTAACCTGTCAGCTGCAAAATTGTTTCCCTGAGATTCACACCTAAGCGCCTTTTCCTCTACGAAAGGCACCACTTTAATTGGCTGTAATCATCTTTCTAAAGCTCCATTAAAATCACAACCCTATCTCGTTGTAAATGCGTGTGCAAGAAATGCAAAACACAGCCAAGCTGGAGAGACACTGCTTCTAAAAACTCAATTCAGTTCAGTTCCGAGGCCTGGCCTCTGGTTGCCACCCCTTCCCTTCAACTTCCCGCTTCACCTGCTGCCTCCACCGCAGCCCAAGGACACCCTAAGCCCCAACTTCCCCGCCCATGTCGGGTGGCCTAGCCGCACCGCTTCCCGGGCGCAAGGAGCCGGTGGGTCGGGGTGCGGGACGGCCCTCGGGGCGCAGGGACCGCGTCCCGGGCTGCGCGGGGCCCGACCTGCGGGGACGCGGGCGCGGGGTCCGGAGAGGTGGCGGCCAGGGGCGCACAGGGCTCCGAGGGACGCCGGGACCTGTCACGGGCGGCCCGGGCCTGCAGCAGGGCGGCGTGCGCACCGCCTCACGCTCACGGGCACCCTCGCGCGCGCACACCCCCTCACACGCGCTCCGCCACTAGTCCGAGTGGGGCGCGCGGCCCCCGGAGCCCGGCGTCCTCCCCGCACCCAGTGTGCGCCGCGCGGGTCACCCGGAGGGGTCGCCGCAGCCGCCCAGGTCCCCAGCGAGCGCCCCCTCCGGGCCGGGGTCCCCAGCCCCGCTGGCCCCGTCCCCGCGCGGCCCCGCTCACCTCCCGTCGAAGTCAGCGGCCGCCCGCAGGGACAGCGCGGCGGCGAGCGCGAGCGCGAGCGCGGGGGGCAGCGGCATGGTGCGGCCGGGGCGGGCGGCTCTGGCGGGGCGGGCGGCTCTGCGGGTCCGCCGCGCTCCTCTCCGCTCCTCTCCGCTCCTTTCGGCTCGGCTCGCGCCAGGGGCGGCGCCGCCCGGGGAGGCGGGAAGGGGCGGGGCTCGGGCACCTGGGCGGGCGGGGCCGGGCCGCGACGGCGACCGCGACGCGACCGGGCGGGGACCGGCGCGGGGCGACCCCACGGCAGGACCGGGCCCCGGGGGCGCAGGCGATGGCGGGGACCGTGCTTCTCCCGCAGAGCCGACTGTCCCTGGCGCACCGAGTTCCCGCATAGGCTTCGTGACCGACCCGAAGCTCCTGGGATCCGGTGCCGTCTGCAGAATCGCGCAGACCCGCGCCCCCTGCGCCCCCAGCTGTGGGCGTGAGGCACCGAGAGACGCTGTGCCCGCGAGGGGTGGCGGTGCTTGGTCTTTGGGGATCCTTGGACTGCTCCGTGGCCAAGAGAAAAGGGCCAGGCCCCCCAGTTGTCTGTATAAACGTGGGCTCTCTGTCCCGCTGGCCTCCCTGCCACCCCTGCCCTGGGGCCACCGTGCAGCCCGCTCCTGTCCCGACCCAAATGTGTGCAAGGTGCACAAGTCGCTCCCGGGGGTCTCTGCGCTGAGGCCACCCCCACACATACACACACTGTCTGAGATTGTGGCCCCCGCCCCATCCTACTTAATCCTTTCTCCTGTTGCAGCGCCTAGCGGGGGTTTGCTCATCTCCCGCGTTTGTGTGTGTACTTCGGGTTAGAATGTAAACTGCACGAAGGCAGGTGCTTCCTCCGGGGCCCAGAACAGTGCCAGGCACACAGGAAGTGCTCATAAACCTTTACTGGTTGAATTTGCTACATTACGCAGCTTTCCCCATCTTTTAGGGAGTTCTGCAAATTCAAATTGTTAATGGAAAGTTCTGTAGCAGAGTGACCTTACTATCCTGATCTCTTAGTGTGTGTAAAAACAGGAATTTTCGGCAAGGAAAGGAAAAAGAATTGTTCCAACTTTAGCGACTCTTTGATTTCCAACTTGTTTTCTGTTAGCTAAACACGTTTCTATTTTAATCTCAGGAAGCATCCATGCCAGTTCAGGCTGGGGACGTTATTTTAGGCAAACAGCTTGGTGTCATCCATTTCAGACCCGTCTAATGAAGTCCAAAAATGTAGAAGTCAAAATATTTTTTCTGCAGAAAATCGAATTTTTGTAAGAGTAATGTAGGCCTAGTTCCAGCCCTCACTGGCGACGTCTCGGTTGTTTTCCTTGTTTATTGGTTCCGTGCTGGATTCAGGAATTGGCGCCGCTGGAGCCCCAGGTGACTGGGGCAGGAGCGAAGCCTCAGGTTGAAGAGCAGGACTGAAGGAAAGAAGAAGAGTGAGGTTTGTGAATGGGGTGAGACCCTGAAGCAGCGGTGCTCGGCCCCTTCCCGTGCTGCTTCCCGGTCTATTTCCTTTGGCCTGGAAACGCCTGTCTCATTACCCTTCTCCCAGGAAGCCGGCTCTGACCCTGTGCCAGCTGACATTTGCAGGCTGTGCTTCTTGTTTGTTTGTTGTTTGTTTGTTGTCTTTTTGAGACAGGGTCTTACTATGCGGTTCAGGCTGGCCTTCAACTCACTTTGTAGCCCAGGCTGGCCTCAAATTCACAGCAGTCCCCCTGCCTCAGCCTCCCAAGTGCTGGGATTATAGACATGCGCCATCACTATGGGCTGTACTTCCATAGCATTGCCTGGCCAGGCAAGAGGAGCTGCTGGCGGCCTGTGTCAAGATTGCCTCTCCGCCACCCTGGGTCCGGGGAGACAGCGTGTAACAGGAGGCCAGGGCCACGCCTGTGTTGTCACCACATTCCTGTGCCTGCACTGCCTGGCACAAGGCATAAGGGCCAGGAGTATTAAATAGACTGGACTGCATTCATGTGATCCCTGTGTGGTGAATTTTAGCTTCTCCCTTAAGTGAGAACAATTATGTGAGTTTCTATTGAATCATGGAATAAGGAGACTACAGGACTCCCAGGGCCTACCTGGATATCGCACTGCAGTTGTGGCCACCAGTGAGCATTCAAAGGAAGAGGGGGCATTTCTCCGAGCGCTGGCGACCAAACCCAGGGCCTCACACGTGCTGCGCAAGCACTCTACCCTCGGCTACATCCTCACCCCACCACCTCAGCCTTAAAACAAACTAGCAAAACGAAATCGAATGTCTTGCTTTTATCGAAAACTACTCATCCAGTATGACAACATTTCGGTAAGGGGCCCCACCATGTGATGCCACCTCATAAGTAGTAACCCCACTTTTCTCATGCACAAACAACTATCTGTCATTGGTTATAGGGATGGTACACATAAACAGCAAAGTAGAATCACACAAACCTAACTGCAAACATTTGGAAGTTAGAAGCTCATAATTAGGTTTTTCCCCAATAAATGTTCCCCAGTAAATGTGCCTCCGGTATATTCGCCAGTTCTAAGTGCTGAGACAAGCTAGGAACAAGATTAAATTCTGCCCTGAGAGTTTCTGTTCTAGCAAGGAGCAAGACAGTGCTACGCAGGGAGAAAAAGATGTAAAGAGAGGACAAAGGAAGGTTAGGGCAGCAGAAATGCCACAAGGCTGTGATGGGCGATGGCGTGGTTTGTTCACCTCCAGACAGGTGACATGTAAGCCAGGCCTGATGAGGTGGGGACGGCGGTGCTCCAGGCAGAGGCAGAGCGAGATGTGTTTTCTCCGTCAAGCGTGAAACAGTCTCACAGTGTTGCCGAGGCACAGATCATTGCCCCACATGCAGGGCGGTGACGAGGACACAGGGGTACGCTTCTGAAAACCCCTTTAAGAGAAGGGTACTCACAGCTGCTTGTTCATGGCAGTGTGGCAAGAATTCTGGGAGATCCTGCTGTGGCAGCGGAGAAAGTGCTTGCACAGCCAGTAGGGTCACCCTGTGTTAGGGTTTATAGGCAGACGTCCCCTCAAAGACTCATGCAATGAAGGGTGAGGGGCTGTGGGAGGCCAGGGGGGTTTAGCGCTGGCTCGATGTTAGATGCCGCAGCCTGGTAGGAAGAGGCAGCTCACTGGGGCCTGACCTGGAAGGGTGCATCTCCCCCGGCTCCTCCCTCTTCTCTCAGCTTCCTGCCAACCAAGAGTTGAGCAGCTTTCCTCCGCCAGACCCTCTGCCATGCCCTTCCTGCCTTGGAGGCGGCCACCTATGGACTAAAAACAGGAGCTAAGTTGTGGCTGTCCAGTATTGTGTCTCAGGAACAGGAAAGTGACCAAGTCACCCTGCTTCTCTAGGAGACTCATTTTGTAATGTTCCCTGGCCACAGCAGCAGTCCTGTTAGAGCACAGCATACACCGTCTTTCGGGGCCACACAACTTACGAGTTTTCTCTTGCATAAATATACAGGCCTGGGCGTTGCTTCAAGAAACAGAGACAGGCATTATCTGGTCAGACTCAAGGTTTCTGTGGTGACCACAGAATTTCCTTAAAACCTCCTTAAAGCTCAATGGGCTTCTTCTGTTCTGATTGTTCCTGGTCAGTTCCTTATGCAGAAAATCCCAGTCGAAGCCCATTCTCATCCTGGCTCCTCGCTCTATTTTTCTGCTCCCTTGTGACATGCCTCACCTTCTCATCTTAGTGGAGGCCACTGGGAGACGGCCTGGGACCACAGGGGCCTTTGGGAGGAAGCGCCCTTTCTCCGACCCTTGACATGAGGCTCAAGTCCCAGATTTTTGTTAATGTGTGGGACATAAGGGGATCCATCTTGCTCAACTTTGGCAAGCCCCAAATTTATGAAAATTCTCATCTTTTTCCATTTCTGCTTATGAAGTGAACTGCTCTTGCCTGAGCTCCTTCCTGTCTCGTGATACCTTACTAAAGGCGGGGTGCGGCAAAATACACCGACACTGTCACTCTCACAACCCCATCCCCTGGAAATGGATATACATTGATGTCTTGCTCTGTCCTCCCGCCTTGCGCTCCAGCCTGCACATTGGAAAACGCAGGTTCCCGTTGAGATGCCCCTGCCAGGACTTTAACAAGATAACGGAAGTTGTGTTCTCATCACGTGACAGAGGCGAGTGTGTTAGCGGGTAGGCCACTCTGTGTCACGCAGGCATTCTGCTCTCAGGCTGAGTGACTGCCACGGCAATTCAGGCTGGAGGAAAGCGTGGAGAGGCTGTTTCCGGCCAGCACACAGCTCCAACCTCTGCTACTCACCTGACCTGAAAGGTCATTGATGTTCACAGCCATAGCCCAGCCCGGGGCCCAGCTCCTCTGTCCCTGCGGAAAGGGGAAGGTGGAACTGGGGAGCGGGGAGTACGCTCCATCCACACAGGGTGACAAGGTGTCTACAGATGTTCAGACACACAGGTCACATCAGCAGGTCTGGATGTGTCGGAGGAGTTGGGGACTGGAGATATAAATTTGGTGATCACAAATAGCATGTAAGTCACTGGGGCTGGGAGGATGGGTGATTGTAGGTGCGGACTGAAGAGTGGACGGAAGAAGCATAAATAAGGGTAGTCAGTGTGGAGCAAGGGGTTCTTCACGATTTAGAATTGAGCAAGGAGGAGGCCAGGGCATGAGCCGAGAAGCAGGAGATGTAGGGTTTGTGATGGAGACCAAAAGGAAGTCTGTTGTCCTGGAAGCCAGGGGTGAGAAGGAAGCCAGGGGAGAGAAGGAAGCCAGGGTGTGGTGGGCATGGGCACGGTGTCCAGTGCTGCTGAGATGTTAAGAGGGCTGGCAGCCAGCAGTGACTGTCAGAACCAACGAGGAGGCAGCGCCGATGATCTTGACCTGGGCAGTTCCAGAGGATGAGCGTGTGAGCCTGCTCCAGTGAAAAGAGAAAGAGGTGTGGGAAGGCAGACACACCTCACAGTCCTGCAGGAGTGTTGCCGTGAAAGGAGGCACAGAAATGGGGCTGGAGAGAGGAGTCTGGTCTAGTAAAGGAGCATTTAAAGGGCAGACACATAGACAGGTAGGAGTGGCCCCACAGCGAAAAAGGAAGCAACTGCAAAAGCAAAATACGTAGGCAAGTAAGAAATTAGATTCAGTGTCTAAGTCAAAATAAAAAACTAGAAATAAGTAAAATTGCAGAATGTCTAGAAAGTGGTAACAAAACCCACATCATCTATATAACCTCTATGTATGATTACAATTGAACTCAAAGGAAAATTCACAGCCTCTACTCATATTACTAAATAAAAGAGAGTAATAGTTACAAAGTATTTGACACAAAGGTTTCGAAAAAGAATCACAAAGTATACAAAGAGTGCAAAAAAGGAATCAGTAGCAGTGAAAATATAAATAATGAATGAGGTTAGAATTCAGTGAATTACTGAATTAGCAATAGAATTGGTAAATTCATGTTAGAGTTGATTCTTGAGAGAAAAAATACTATCACAGTGCCTAAAATATTAGCTTATCTAGCAAGAGAAAGTGATTGAACAAATATCCAAATACAGATATAAAAGATTATATATATATATATATATATATATATATATATATATAGTTTATCACTTACACAGGAAAAAATGCAAGTGACCTTGGTATATAAATAATAGCTCAAAGGAAATAGAAAACCTAACCTAGCCAATTACCCTGAAATACGATAGCTAAGAACTGCCTTTCAGTTATTTAAAAAATAGATAATTCCATACTATTAAAACTCATCTAAAACACACGCACATAGAGAGAGACTCATAAATTATTGCCAAGACATTGAGCCCTGAACCTAGGGAGGTGGAAGCCTTCTCAACATGCACAAAATGACACAACTTTTCTCTCCTCTCAGATGCAAACACAGCAAGTAGATTCCAGCGATGTATTGGAAGAGCTCGGTCCAGGCCAGCCGAGAACAGCTCCGCGCGGCCTGTCCCTCGTGCCCAGGAGCGCGCCTCACTCTGGAATGTGAGCTAGTGGCTGGTCCACGGCTCCCTGACGCGCTGGCTGCGCATGTCCGGGACAGCGGACCACGCCCTGGGCCCTCCTGCGCATGCCCGGGGAGAAGCCGGCCGCGCCTGGGGCTGCCGCCCGCGCGCTCCTGGAGGGCGGGAGGCTCCACGCCTGGCGGCCTCACGCGTGTCCCGCGCTGTGCGTCTGACACGTGGACCACGCTGCTGCGTGAGGCTCACCGAGCCAGAGCCGCGGACACTGCGGCCGCCCGAGCCCCTTGGGTAAACAGGTGCAAAGGCGCAGGATAGCCCAGCTGCCCCTGAGACCCCCGAGGGCGCGGCACAGCCAGCAGCCAGCGCCACCGAGACCTGAGTTTTCAAAACACCAATTCGTGATAGATTTGAGCTCAAAACTACAAGCCAGAATATTATATAATGATGACTCACTGGGAAAACCCTTGTCAATGTTAGAAAGGGACGAGGGTGCTTATATCACTGTTTTTATTTAGGATGTTGTAGAAATACTATCTGCTACAATTAGATATGAACAAATATAATGTTTGGAAAGCAAAGGACCAAGGTCTCATTATTTGAAGGTGATATGATTATACAGCTGAAGCGAAACAGTCATTTGGAATCAAGCGGAACTGCCCACAGTGTTGTCTGCGTAATCTCAGCGGCTCAGAGGCCGAGACAGGAGGAGGCCTTGAGTCCACGAGTCCAAGGCTCCCTCAAGCAACAGGGAGCGCCGCCTTGAAAAACAACAAACTATTGGAAAAAAGTAAGAGTGTCCAGTAAGCTGCTTATTAATACAAATTGGTACTTTAAGTATTTGTATACGCATCTCTATGTGAAAAAAATTAAAGTATAATTTTAACATTACCTAATTAAAAGATCGATCCTCAGAGGTTAGGCCAGCTTCCTCCTTACGAGCTGAAGATGACAGTCTCTTGCTCTAACGCAACACACACAAGAATCCAAAACTGTTGGCAAAGTTCCTGCTGCAGGTGTTTCTTATCCATCTTCAAATTCTTTTGCAAAACAAAATGGAAGACTTCATGTGGCAGGCTTTGCTCCTGTTCCAGTATTACTGGGAGAATTCGAACAGGAATGGCCGAGCCACAAATCAGGAAGCACTTTCAAGAGTCGTAAAATATTTCCTATTTTATATTTTTATGTCTCCCACTCTTTGGCCTGTTTGAAATTATATAATTGATCTACAAATTATAAAGAAATTTTGGCCTGGGTGTTTATTTATGAGGCTGGGAAGATTCTTTCTTGTTGACAGGAAATCTTTGGTGTCCCAGGGACGCTGTGCATGGCCTGCTGCAGGTGCCACAGGGCTCTGCAAGGAAGTGGCCACTTGGGATGGGACCCTCTCCTCCTGGAGTCTCCTGTGGCCACAGGTCAAGGGACACAGTGGGGACAAGCTGTGCTGCTGGTCATACCTGAGTCACACGGCCCCAAGTTAACTGCAAGAACATTGGAAAATGTATTTCCCCAGAAGACCAAGGAAGAAAACAGCAAGTTTTAATTAAGTATATGGCACTGTTTTTGGTCTCAAGAATCCAGTGAACTTACTCCATTATTGCCAGAAAGAAGGCTGAGCATTAATTCTGACATCACTAAAAATTACATTTGAAAATCGTTCTTCAAAATTCATTTAATCAGTGGCTCCCACTGTAGAGCAAGTCACTATCTTTACTCAGGTATTCATGACACAGACAGCACCCAATTGCACTGAGTCACAGCACAGGTAGTGAGCACTCGACAAAGTTTGACCGCTTCCTCCAGCAGAGGTGTTGCTGCTGGGAATTAAATTCTTCTCTCCTCGGACTTTCTATGTGCAGTCTAAGGCAGGCGTCGGCAAACACAGACAAGCTGGTTCTGGGGTGCCGCGCTGGGACTCTGCAGTTTCAACCAGGCTTTTGTCAATGGCTTTGCACAACTTAGAAGTTGCCTGACATACCCTTGCGTCCCACCACCACACGGAGGGGGCACTAGGTAAGTTTCCCACCTTTCTCAGTGCATTGTCAGTCTACCTGCTGGTCTCCAGAGCAGGAGTGAGCTCCCCAGCACAGAGGAGCACACCGTCAGACAAATGCTAGTGTGTGTAGAAATCTTGTTAAAGCAAACGCTACTTACGGGAGCCAGCCTAGGTAGGGGGTGCGTTAGCTATCAGTTTCCTGATTTCCTAAATACTAATCTTTGATCAGATTCCCTGTCTTGAAACTTAGTTGCCAGAGAAAATGCTTCCCCTACTGAGTTGAACCTGAGTTGGTCATGAGAAAGAATCAAATAAGATCCGTACCAATGCTTTCCTAGAGAGTATTGTGGATGTTGTCTGATGTGTCTATTTTAATTCCGTAAGATAGTTTCCTGTAGAATTGAAGGCCAAGAAAGCCTTTTGCCTTTTCTGAGAAAAGTTTAAGGTTTCTCAAGTGAATACAAGAAAACTATGGCGAGAATAAGAAAGATCAGAATGTAGAGTGTGATGGCACACACTGGTAATCACAGCACTGTGGCTGAGGCAGGATGATCTCTGTAAATTGCAGGACAGCCTGGAATACACAGTCAGTTTAAAGCCAGCCTAAGTGAGGCACTGTTTCACAAACAACAAAAAAGAAATAAAAGACAGATAGGAAAGGAAGGAAGGAAGGGGAGGGGAGGAAAAAAGGAAGGGAGGAGAAGGGAAGAATATAAGGAAGATCAAAAGAAAAAAGAAAGAAAGAAAGAAAGAAAGAAAAGAAAAGAAAAGAAAAGGAGAAATTGAAAGCTACCACAGTTAACAAAGGGACCAAGTGGTAGAGGACGAAGGAGTGTCAGGAGGACGCACCCATGGGTGCCACTGCAGTGTGGATTCACATCCTCACACATCCCCAGACCTCCTGAATGTGTCCCCCGGGGAGAACTCTGGCAGGAACCAGGATTCTTGTGATGATGGTGCATGGAAGCAGCTCACATAATGAAGCAAAGGTGCCATTTCGATGATAAGGGAAAGTGAGCCCAAGACTGACCTAAACACGGTCCGTATATATTTAAGAGGCTGCCTGGAAGCTCATATTTCACTTCTATCACAAGAGTCATTTGAACTCTTGGGGTCAACTAGCATCTGTGTTCTTTCCCCATTTGTCAAAGTTTGAATTTTTCTCTCCCTCTTTTACCCTTATTTATATTGTCATTTCTTGAAACTTTTCTCCAACTCTATTTGAGAAAAAAACAGGACTAAAATAAACTCAGTAGATAAAAAAATAAAAATATAGTTCCTCTACCATTAACATTTAATAGACTTCAAAGCTGCAACTTTACTGTTCATTTTTCTATAATTTCCATGTCTCTTTCTTCTGACACTGAGCTCTGTTCCCCAGAAAATCGTCACATTTCTGAGTGCACTGTCTTCCCTTTGTACAGTGCTCACCTGCTTTGTAAATTCATGTTCACATCACCCTCTGAATAGTAAGAAATGGCCCCCCACAAAATAGATCATCTTTTCCTAAATTAGGATCTCACAGTTCTGCTGGAAGATTCTTTATGCGTAATCTAAATCAATTAAAATGACTTTCACTTGTTCTGACCCAAGTGGAAAAGCTAAATATTATGCTGCACACAGCTTTAGCTACTAGTCCATTGGCAAGTGCAAATGGCTCCAGGTGTAAAGTTCACTGAACTCAAACAGCTGGAGGAGATTGGTAGATTAATGTTCGTAACTACAGAGTCTTCACTTGAGGTAAACACACATTATTGCCTCTAATTAATCTGTACCACAATTTCAGCAAAGAAGCCAAATCCCTTTAGAAGTTTCACTTTATTTTTCTAGATCAGGTCTACGAGGGTACTGTAATCTTGAAGAACTTCCCATAAAGAAAAAGCCAGAACAGAACAGTAGTTAAGGCAGATTAGCAGATCACAGCCCACTCCTAAATACCAGTCCAGGTCTGACAGATAACTCACCTCCTCTGGACCTTAGATCCATCCATTACCTGGGAAGATTCACACTGATGTGTCTTGAGGCGATAACTGCAGGACCTTAATATGTGAACCCACAGTGGTGTCCTACAGTGCCGGTACCTGGAAGACACTCAGTGCTAAGCAGGCGTGGGAGCAGTCAGCCCGGTGTAGGAGGCAGCTCCAGCGTCTGTGGACCGCATCACAGTCAGTGCCTAGGCACAAGTGCGTGCAACACTATCCCCTCTGCAGCATGTGAGGTAGAGGCGGATGCTGGACCATTTCACAACCTTATGAACTTGTCTTTCTTTGTCACAAGCATTTTCTGTCCTCACTATGACAAAGGCCACAAGCAGAGGCAGGTCCTGTCTTCCAGTACAGGTATGAATTGCTGCCTGTGAAATAACCAGCTTATGAGGAAGTTTCCAGAAAGGGAGAGATGCCCCTGGAGACCTAAAGCATGTACTATTTCCAATGCTGTACGGATGCAAGGGGCACACAGCAGCTCTCAGGAAGGGAAGAGAGGCCGGGCGGGATTGTGCAGCTTCAGTGTGCAAGCTGGTGCCAAGCTCTCCCTGCCAGCCGAAGGTTCTTCCAGCTCCTTAGCTTGCACCAGTCCCACGTGTGACCAGCTCAGATGTGCTGAGAGTCTGGAACAGAGACTGATTATTTTCAATAAATCGCTGAACAGGTATCTCTTTCCCCTGTCTCTGGTGTATTGTATTGGATCAAACCCAAGTCCGAGCCACATTCAGGGCCGGGCCTGAAGCTGCTGTCTTCCCTGAAGGTATCCGATGTGCCTTAGTTTTCTTAAAGCAACAGCAACTGCACTGCACTATCTGTTAGCCTCTTTTCTTTTTATGGTAATGCATCATTTTCTAACTCATAAAAGTGATGGTAGGATGGGCCAGAGCACAGGACATTCAAAACCAGAAGGTCAGGAACAAAGGTACCTGAGCTTAGGGAGCAGACGCAGCCTCGGGGGCTGCAGACGAATTTACACCGGAAAGCTCTTACACCGCAAAGCTCGGTCAGCCCTGCAGTCAGCGGAGCCCTGAGCTCTCCCGAGCTCCCTAGAGCTGCCTCCACATTTTCCCATTAACCTAGTTGTGCCTCTAAAACCCATTTTTCTCCAGCAAATGTCAGCTTGGCAGACTGCTTGGATCTCAGCTGCTCAAATTGATAGGAATCTGTGTCCTGCTTGGAATACGAAGAACAGCCGATATACATCAAAAATATAGGGAAGGATTCTGCTTCTAGAGATGGTAGATTCGGAGTGTGGACTGGTGCTGTAAACCCAGCCCTCTGACAGGCTGAGGCAGGAAGATCTCAGGTTCAAGCCCAATGAGACAATTTGGTGACTCAGCAGGGCCCTACCCCAACATGAAAAATTAAAGAATAAGAAGGACGGGAGATGTGGCTCAGTGCCCAGGCTTGGGTTTGGACGTTGAGAGGTAGTGTTGAGCACAGCCTTTAAGAGCTGTGGGTTGTGGGGTGAAGTAATCGGTATCCAGAGGTCCTGGGATCCCCTCAGTGGGAGTCAGAGGGGTCCAGCCCGGTCCTCAGCAGACCCAGCCACTGACCCCCTTCTCCGCCACCTGCCAAGTGAGCCCTGGGGCGACAGTGCCCTCTCTGAAGAGGAGCTCTTCGAGCCTGCCTTGGGGTCTCAGCTCAGTCTGCAGCAACCTCCGATGCACAGCAAAGACGCCTGGCTTGAGGCAGAAGATGAGACGGAGAGAAGGAGGGACTGAAGGCAGCAGGAAGGGCCTTGCGTGGCTGGGGTGTGCATACTGGAGACAACCCATAGAGTTTTAAAAATAGGATTCGTATGTTCAAGGAATTAAGGATGAAAATGGAGAAGTTGAGCTGAGAATGGAAAATGAAAACAAAATCAAAAAATAAAAGAAATTTTTAGAACCGGAAATGAGCTCATGGTTTTAAGCAGTCAATGATTTGCTGGACCAGTGAGCAGGAGCAGGGGAAGTTGGAAGAAACCATCTCTGTTGAATCACGGAGAGCTTGAAGGCTGAAAAGTACATGAGAGGACCCAAGAGACACACAGAAAGGTGGGCAGGCAGGGATGTGTGCGGCCACAGTCCTGGGCGCGGGAGAGGGTGGGCGGAAAACCAGTATGAAGAGACAATAGAGGAGAATTTCCCCAGATTGCTGACAGATACCAGGCAGTGGACTCCAAGCAGCATGCACGCCCCCCCCACACACAAATCACCTAGATAAAGCTTCTGAGACAGAGGACAAGATCTCACAGGCACAGAGAAGAGAAAACTGCACCCAGCTTCCCCACCTCCTTCCCCACAGCAGTGATTTCAGACAGTGAGTCTGTGTTGTGGCCGGGACAGAGATGGGAACTCATCTGCACTTTGTTTTATCCTGTATTTCGTTCTTCCCTCAATTACTCAGGAAACTGAGGCACCATGCCTGATTTTTAAATCCTTACGTCTTTTATTTGAAGACTATACTGGATATTCAGTTGGCACTTAGCACTGTTTGCCTTGTATATATAATTAACTTGGCCTCATTATGATGTGGTAAACCTGTTATCAGCTCCAATCTTAGAGAAGCGAACTTGGACAAATTAAGTCATTGGCCTATAGCAGAGAGGCCAGGAAAGAAGAAAAGCAATGAACCGCACCTATGCTTGACTCGCATACCTGTCCCCAGCTCCTTCCTTTATGTCATCAGTGGATAGTATGTTCCTGATGGAGACAACAGGCCTCCACTTTCCAGTATCCCTCACACTGCCCAGCCTGGTGCCCAGATAACAGCAAGAACAGCAACCATCTTACAACAGCCACTACTGCATACGTAAAACACCCAGGACACTTTCTTTCTCTGCTTGCCTGCTTGGGAGGTGGGTTCCAGTGTTACCCCATGTTACAGATTGAAACACAGAGGCACAGGTGTTGGGGAACACAGAGATGAGGGAACATGGGGCATGGCATGCTCTCCTGTGTGGCCGCGGGGGAATCTCACCCAGGTTGGCATGTGACGTCCCCCACAGGGGATCCCCATGCCGCCTGCTCACACAGTCATGGTTGGCACTCGTTCTTCACTCTCCTGTTTTCTAAAAGAGCCCTTTCAGTGTCCCCCAAATTCACTCGATGTTTGCTTTGCCTCCCAGAGTGGAAGGTAAACAACCTGGACACATCAGAAGTGTTTCTGTGCTGGAAGCCAGACTGGTGGAGGCTTCACAAAAAACAGCAGAGCCACTTTCACTTCTCAGCAGTGTCTGAGAGGAGACAGAGGTGGGAGGAGGGAGCCCCTTCTCAGGAGAGGCGGTAAATGGGGTGCAGAGAAGGTGGGGCCCTGTGACTCTTCCTGGTCTTCTTCACCAAGGAGAGCGAAGTATCTTTGCATAGAAGCCAGGAAGACACAGGAAAAGGGAGCTGTAAATTTTACAACTGGCTCTCTACCGAGGAATTGAATCACAAAAGATGATGGCAGGACTCTCTAAAGTGGCATAGATTTCATCGGATGCTGTGATTAACGTTGCCTTTAAATGTCAGGCATCTCATAAGAGGGAACACAAATCTTGGCTGGAAGTATTTCAAAGGTGTCATTACCAAAAACCGGCTGCCCGGGGTGGAGTGAGACAGGCAGGGTTCTTGGTGCTCTGGGGCGGCCCGCTGCCTTGGCTTACCTGATAGAAAGAAACAAAGCCCTCTAGCTGCTGCGGCAAAGGAGGGGCCTCTGCCCAGCACCTGTGGGATAAGAGGCCAGGACAGCAGGAATGAGACTCAGGCTTGGCTCTGGGCTGCAGGTCTCTGCCTCCAGGCTGTCTCTGCAGACTCCAGCCCTTGTCCCCCTCAGCAGCTGTCCTCACCTCCCATGCCACATGACCCTCTGTCTGCACTGCACTGCCCCCTGGCTGTCTGGGCAGATTCTCGGCCCTCAGGTCCAGCTTCCTCCTGATCAGAGAGGGTGGGCTTTACTTGGCATGAACACAAGAGAAGCCATCACTGCACTTGCTCTAGTTGGGAGGAGAGAGACTTTCTTAAAGAGGAGAATAGGGAGCCTGGAATCCCAGCACTCTGGGAAGCTGAGGCAGGAGGATCACAAGTTTGAGCCCAGCCTTCAGAGACTTAGTGAGACTCTGTCTCAAAAGGAAAAATAAAAATGGGCCAGATATATAGTTCAGTATCAAGGCCTTGGGTTCAATTTCCAATACGGGGCGGGGAACTGGGAAAAAATCTCAAGTGTGTAAAATGTGTGTCTAATCACGGGGATCTGGACCCAGTGTTCCAGCCTACTGGGTCTCTTACAAAATGTTGAGTAACTGGAAGGACAAGTTCACAGGTGAGAAGAGGCCTTAGGAAGAGTGGACACTCTAAAAGGGGCACGAGTGAACTTGGCTCCGTCCCGCCAGGGGCAAGCTCATAAATTCCCCTTCACCGATGGACTGATACTCCGCTGAATTTGAAGTAAAGCTTCTAGTGACACATTTGAACATTCACCAAAGACTGGTAAGACAAAGGCCAGATACCGTTGACAGGACAAGACACATCAGGCAGAGCGCTTGTGCTCCTGTCCATGATTTTAAAGTGCGGTGCAGCAAAGCAGCTTGGCAGAGACCACATGAGAAGTGTCAGAGAGCTCAGCAGACAGGACAGTGTCCATTTCTCCCCTGACAGCTGCACTGCATTGGTGTAAACCCATGAGCCAGGACCCAGACTGAAAGTTCCATCTACCCCAACAGGATCCAAATGGGGAGCCCAGATTCAGGGCCAGACAGAGGGGGGACATGTGGGTGGCCAGCTAGCTCAGGTCCAATTTTCTGAGCCCATTTTTTGGGGATCAGGATTTACTCCTGGCAGCAGGATACCTTAATAGCGAGATACCATTCTCAAATTTTTAATAAAATTTGAATCATGTTTGAGAGTTCTTACATTATAGTGATACAGGGGAATGAAACTCCCGACCTGCTACGTCCAGTACAAGCTCGTGTTCTCTAAAATCAAAGAATGAATTCTAGGAACAACAGAGGTTAAGAGCAGAATATATTTATTGGGAGAAAGAAAGCTTCAGTCTGAAAAGAGACAGAAGGGGGTCCTGAGCAGGTTGCCCAAGACTCTGTCTTTTTTAGGGACTTTTATAGAGTAAAACCATGGGTTCAAGGTGGGGAAAGCTGGGAACTCACAAGGCAGATGGGCATGAGGTGGGACGTAACTATAGTTAACCAATAAGATCAATAGTTCAAGTAAAATTGATTACATTAGGGACAAATGGGAAAGCAAGTCATGTAGGAAGCGGGTATTCTTAGAGCTGTGACCCTTCCCCAGAGGGATGGGATAGTGACTCCCAGCGTGATGGGAACTAATTAGACTATCAGTCCTTAGGATGTGGATGCATTTGTTTGATCCTTTATCTTAAGGCCTAGGCCACAGCAGGATGTGTCTGTCTCTCCCACAGTTGTAAGATATCTGCACTGGCTCCTTTGAGGACCCAGCCCTGTCTCACTGCCTATAATATTTCTAACTATTGCCTGCAACAATAGGACATAACATATTAAATATTAAATTGCTTGCATGAGGTTTTGAAAATTAAATGGTTGCCCATTCTGCTCAAGCAAAAAGTCGTCTGAGGATATAATTGCATATTTTGTGGAAAAGTTTTAAAATTTGAAATTTTCTTCAACTTTCCAGGTAAGATTTAAAAATGAATTTGTGTCAATTATTTTGATTTTATATGCTGTATTTGAAGCCTGTGTGATTTGTTTTTGAAATCTACTTTGTCACTGGATTATAACTGCCTTAGTGTTTTATGTTTGAATCCCTTATACCAAACTTCTGCATCTAACTTAGTGGCTGCCACCTATAGCACAAGGCTAAAGAAAAGTAGATAGTTTTATATTGTTTTAATACTTGACAGTGTCTTATTTTAAATGCAACTGTGGTTTCTAATGAAAGACAACATTCTTAGAGAGGGGGTAAAAAATGTATCTGCTGTGGACATTGATACTTGGCATATACTTGTTCTTTGGTCTTAACGTGCAAAAAGGAAAAGGAAGTTGGATAACTGAGCAGAATTTTTAGTTGCTTTTCCAGGAAAAAAATGATGGTGCTGGTAGTTCGCTATTATTCGTAGTTTTCCAATGAAAAGCCTAAGATTGAAGGAGGTTCAGTAACTCACACAGCTCTGAGAGGCAGCGTCTGGTCTCTGACTCAGGCCTGGCTTTTCCAAAGCCCTTCTGTCCACTGCACTCTGTGGCAATGGCTCCACATACTGCAGATTCACAGCATGTATTTCCAGGGCTGAGGAAAATGTGTGTTTGAATTAGTTATAACACAATCCAATTTCAAAGCACCATGTACGGCGTCTGTGAATGTAGGCATGCTGGGGTGGTTGGAATGTTCTTGCTCCATCATTAAAAAATTACATTTTCTTACCCTTGCAACGACCTGCATTCTCTGTAAAGCAGGAGAAAGTAGCTTATGATATATTGGCTACACAGCTTTGTGCAGTAAATGCCCATTAGGTTTGAATTATTATAGCTAAAGTCAACTCACAAGCATTGCCGTGAGATTGAATCCCTTATGGAAATAATGCAAAGGCTCTCCTGCTTCTGAGCATGTTAAGATTGACAGAACTGAGCATGCTTGAAGGAACATTAATTTACATTTTGGGATTCTAGAGATTTCTTACCAAGGAAAGGCTTCAAAGTTATTTGCTGCCAACTATCTAGGTAAAAAGCGAGGGCTGCCGAGAATGGCTGTGACACAGGGATGTCTGTATGCTAAGTCAGGGCTGGAAGTCATTAAATCACACATCCACAATGCTTTGACAGCAAATGTCACTGCCTGTGGTGACATCAAGCCCCCGGGCTGGTACCCAGAAGTGCTTTCCTCAAAGCTGCGTGGCCATCACGGTCTCCTTCCATGTCTTTCTGCACAGCCTTGCTCTAAACATCCCTCTAATCTTCCTACTCTTTCAACAATTCCCTGCAGAGAATGCACACTCACGTCTCGCCTCTTAGATGACAAACATGCTCTAAGCGTGAGAAATGCTCTGAAGTTGAGGATGCCTCAGAGTGTTTTAATAATTCTGTTTTTTAGATAGTGTTATGGTCTCTGTCTGGATGTCCCCCCAAAGCCTCATGCGGTCATGGAGGCAGCTGAGTCTAGTATTTGTGACTGGTTGTTGCCTAGCACTGGGATCAGTGGTGTGAATCTTGCTCCTGCCTAGGGACAGAGCTGGCATATAATATAAGGGAGGGGAGGAGATGTGCTCTGCTCTTTTTCCCTTTTTCACTCTTATCATTTGTAGCTGCCATGAACAGTTGCCCCTCAGCAGTGCCACTCTGCCTTGGAGCCAGCTGAGTATACACTGAATCCTCCAAAAACTGTAAGCTAAATAAACCTTTCCTTCTTTCATTTTGGGCATTGGATATTTTGTCCCAGCAAGGAGAGAAGAGTAACCAACACAGATGGTAAGAAAAAATGTCTAAATTAATGTATAATTTTGTATTCATAACTTTAAGGAATGAGGATATTGAAATTAAATATTATAAATAGATCTGTGATTATTCCTTCTGCATTCCTAAAAATTTGAAGGACCAAAAGTTAGGATAAGGAATATCTCATTTGAAAAGTAAGGAGCCCATCATCTCTTATGAAATGATTTTTGAACTTCTATGTTTGCTTGAGTGTTTGTTTCTACCCGTAAATCTTAGGTAGGGAACAAAATGATTACCTAGGTCTATAATACAGATAATATGACAGCTATGTACACAATGAGCTGGGGAAGATCTGGAAGGGAAAGTGTTACAGGTATTGAAAGTGTCCAGGGAACTGAAAATAAAGTGAGATTCTTTTTGAAGAATTTTAAGAAAATACTCAACAGTTCTTAGTAATAGAATAAGTGTAGGAAATGGCATTATTAATAAACAAATAAATAGGATCCTGATCTTAGACTGTTGGTTGGGGAATATCTTAGTAAGACTGGCACTGCTGGGGATGGTGCTGCAGGCCTGTGATCCCAGCACTTGGGAGACCGAGGCAGGAGAATTGCAGCAAGTTGGAGGCCAGCCTGACTACATATTGAGGCCTTGTCTCAAAGCAAAAAAAGATTGCCATTGATAGAATTCCCTCAACCTCATTTCTCCTTGGGTATCCACTGAATGAAACATTGCTGTTGAGGACCAGGATATGAGTGTTTAGTCGTGCAGTAGTTTGTCATTTTGCGTGCAACTTCTGCTTCATTCCTAGACCCCTACTTAAATGGGTGAGCCCTGAAGAGAGATGGAAAGGAAATGATATACGCCCCAGTACACCTAGCCACTGGAAACCCTATATACTCATGTTCTGACTGGGGCTAGAATTTTTCCACAGGTCCATAGTTATCAGCTGACAGGAGCATCCATTGGGGTTTAGATCAATGTCTTTCTTTGAAAAGCCAAGGTGAGTGCTTGGGCTGGTGTTTCTCTGCCCTTCAGATCATCTTCCTTGTCCCAGCCAGTAAATCTCCCAGGTAGGAATATCTACTGCCCAGTAGATGGAGGCCCAGTAGAGGAGCCAACTGCATTTTCACCAGGACTTCAGAAACAAATCATGAGGTATACACTAAGACCTTCTGCTAACTCAGTTGAGTGAAGTTCACAATCACAATGTGCACCAGACACTCAAATGCACATTAGTGAAACACTGCAAAGCACAATGTGTACACTGAGATCCTCCACAAAGCCATGTTAGTGAAACACCGCAGTCACAATGTGCACACTAAGACCTGCAAACACACACTAGGGAAGCTCACCTTACACATTATTTGAGAGGCACACAGATGCTCATGAGTAATTCTCAAAGAAAAAAAATGATGCTAAAATTCAAAATTAGAAGTCAGAAACAGCAGAGAATACCTGTAATTACAGCTATTCAGCAAGATAAGGAAGGAGGATTGTAAGTTCAAAGCCAGCCTGGGCAACATAGTAAGACCCGTCTCAAAAAAAAAAAAAAGAACGAAAAAACAGTTTATTGTTGAAACCTAAATGAGGGTATATTGGTGCAAAGAATACCTCTATGGGCTAAGGATTAGTGGTCATACCAAACACTAAATTGATGTATCTTATTAGCACCAAATTAATGTACTATACCAGTTATTCAGAAATGCAATAACATATTCCAAAATGCAACTCAGAAATGCAATAACAAGTGACCAACAGCAAAAAGAAGACAGCAGCAATCCCTAGCAAGCATGCTTCAGAAGAACCATAACCAAAAAGGAAAGGGGCTGGGACCTCCACCATAAACCTGTATGGAAGAAATAAGAAACATGACAAGAGAAAGAAATAAGAAAAAGCCTCCAGCCAACCCATGGAATATGGGCCCAGGAGAGATAAATACAGAAGAGATCGAGGGCAACAAACATGCAACATCAGGCATGGCATCAGCTGACATAAAGAAATATCTTTGTGAAATTATAGATGAGCTCAAAACTGAAATATTAATACAAGTAAAGCAAGATACAAGATTAATAAAAGAAATACTAAGCACCTCTCTAGAAGACACAGATGGAAGAATGGAGGAACAAAAAAAGGAGAGAAATCTTTGATGAAGAATATAAAAAAAATTTAGAATACAAGAAACAGATTCAAAGATATTAACAGGAAGTTGAAAACTCCATTGAAAGCTGGCAAAATTTCCTGAAAGAAGCTAGAGATAGATTAACAAAACTTGAAGATAGATTTGCAATGTGTGATCCTGAAAGGAAAGATCTCTTAAAAATAACAAGGAAACAGGCAGTAACAATACAAAGGCTAGAAGACGACAAGAGGATCTAAAACTTAAGAATAAAAATGTGAGTGAAGAAGCAGGGATAAACACAAAGGAAATACAAAGGCTATTCACAGAAATAATTAAGGAAAACTTCCCAAGCATAGGAAAAGGAAATGACATTCAGGTGTATGAGGCATACAGAACTCCAGCCACCTACAACCAAAGCAGAGCTACACCCAGAGATACAATAATCAAGACCCCAGAAATTCAACAGAAGAACATAATATTAAAAGCCATCAGAGAAAAGTAACAGATCACCTGTAAAAGAAAATCAATCAAAATCATGACAGACTTCTCAACACAAACCATCAAATCAAGAAGAGCTTGGAGTGAAGTATTCTAAGCCCTGAAAGAAAATAACCTCCAACCCAGATTGATGTACCCTGAAAAACTGTCTCTAGAAATTAATGGAGAAACAAGATGCTTCCATGACAAAGAGTAACTGGGGGAGTTCATGACCAACAATTCAACCCTACAACAAATACTGAAGAACATTCTAGAGAGGGAGAAAAAAAAAACACCAGGATTTCAGGAACAGTGGCAGAGAGGCCTCAGTGAACAGGGCAGACAGTGGAATGGAGAAAAGTAGACAACCAATGGTAGAAAAATAGCATAGCAGAAATGAGGCAGAGAAGGTTGGCTATAATCTCTAACATAGATGGCCTTGATACACTAACAAAAAGAAACACAGGAAGAGTAGATCAGGAGATAGGGTACCATCGAGATGCTCTGTATAGGAAATATAATTAACCTGAAAGAGGGTTTATGGACTGAAAGTCAAATATGAGAAAACAATGCTCTATGTGACAGAGAACCAGAGAGAAAAAGGGGCAGCTCGTCCAGCACCTGCAGATAGGTTGGAAAGACATGACAATTTTGTGCAGTGGAGAACTGCTCAGCTATAATGAAGGAAAACATTGAGGCTTTTGTAGGTAAAGGAATACAACTTAAGATCAAGCCCAGGGGTAAAAAGTTTCAGCACCACTTAGGTAAATAGCGGGTTGCACCCCTAACCTAAAAACTAAAGGAGTTAGTGGGACCCAAAATGTGCAATGCACCCTGTGAAAGTGACAGGGGAGGAATTGTCTAAAAAAGGAAGGCAGAGGACATTGTTAATAGTGTATCAGGATTTAAAATCTGTATTGTTCTTATTGCTGTTTAGTTTGGTTATAGTCTATTCCAGTCAGTCTACTTCTACTAGACTTGAGGACACAAACAGCTATTCCAAAAATAGCAGGATACACTACAGTAACCATCCTTAATTTTCTACTAACATAATCTGAAGCCCTATATTACTTACACTGTCTTAGTATGACTGATCTTAGTATGACTGATCACTGTTTTGTATTGACTGATTTTATTCCAATCTGTTATGACTGATAGTATCAAGTCTGAGAGTATAGACAACTACACTGAAGACAAGATTCACTAGGATACCCACTCTGTTTGACTATTACCTGCTTTTGTAGTCTTATAATGTTTCCAATGTTTTGTTTTTATTAATATTGTTATGTACTGCTATGTTCAATTATACTATGCCTGATGATATAGACAATTCTATTGAAGACAAAAAGAGACATCATAATAACCATTGTATTCTGGTTTTATATGACTTTTTCATTTCGTGTTTTTCTAGGAATTTGTTTTGTTTTGTTTTGTTTTTCCCTCTAATACAGAAAGGATAGCTATACATGTAGAGACTCATGCATGCGTAGAACTTCTAAACAGTTTATGAGAACTGATTATATAATGCACGATGAAATGAACAGCTACTTTGAAGAAAAAGAGATACTAATGTACCGAGAGCTGATTCCATAGTGTCATGATGTGAAATCTAGCAATACTGTTATTCTTTGTTCAGAGTGATTTTAGTCTGTTTTGTTTTGTTTAATTTCAACATACATGAAGGTATGGACAGCTATTTTGAAGAGAATGAGAGACACTATGGCAGCCATTGTTGACTTCCTATTTTCTGGTCTTGAAAACCTAAAATGCCTTCATCATCCTGTTCTGATCAGTTCTATACTATTTTGTTTTGTATGAATTTACTGTATATGAAGAAATGGACAACTATTTGGAAGGAAACAAGATGCAATATGATAGATAGTGAAGATCTCTGGTTGTCTTGCTTTGAAATCTGTCTTTTACATTGTTTTCTTATGTTCTGTTTTATTATGTTTAATTTTACCCTCTTTAAAATAAAATTTAAAAAAAATTTTAAAATGCAATAACATAAAAAAATCAAAATAAGTTGTTCATGAACTTAAAATTATTGCTCATATATGGCAGAATAATGAAAGCAGCATCAAGGACCCGCAGTTAAGAGTAAAATGTGTTCCCAAACTCACTCAACCACCTTATCTTTGATAAAGGGCCAAACATGCTCACTGGAAGAACGACAGTCTCTTTAACAAATGGTGCTGGAAAAATTGGCTATTCATATGCAGAAGACTAAAACTAGACCCATGCCTATCACCATGTACTAAACTAAAATCTAAATGGATCAAAGATCTAAATATTAAAACAGCAACACTAAATCTGTTGGAAGACAAAGTAGGTAAAAATCTCAAAGCTATTGGGGTAGGTAAGAATTCATGAACAAGAATCAAACTGCATGGGAAATCCTTCCCAGAATCAATAACTGGGACCATATCTTATTAAAGAGTTTCGCATGTCGAAAGAGATTTCCAGCAGAGTGAAAAGAAAACCCATAAATTGGGAAAAAAATCTTAATGGACTGTCCTTCAGACAAAGGACTTCTGTCTAGAACTTATAAAGAATTAAAAAAAATCAGACCCTCGAAATTCAAAGACCCAATCCAAAAATGGGCATCTGAAATGAAAACACAGTTCTCAGATGAAGAAATACGAATGGCAAATAAATGCATGAAAAAATGTTCATCATCATTAGTCATTAGAGAAATGCAAATTAAAACCACACTGAGATTCCATCTCACCCCAGAAAGAATGGCCAGGATAAAAAAAAAACTACCAACAACAAATGCTGGAGAGGCTGTGGGGAAAAAGAAACTCTTTTGCACTGTTGGTGGGAATGTAGACTGGTGCAACTACTGTGGAGGTCAGTCTAGAGATCCCTCAAAAAGCTGGCTTTTGAAGTCCCATTTGACCCAGCTATTCCACTTCTAGGAATATTCCCAGAAGAACTGAAAACATCATACCACAGTGATTTATGTGCACCCATGTTTATAGCAGCACAATTTGTAATAGCCAGATCTTGGAAACAACCTAAGCGCCCATCAACTGAGGAATGGATCAAAAAATTATGGTATTTCTATACAATGGAGTACTACTCAGCTATAAAGAATGATCACATTGAGATAGTTATAAATAAATGGACAGAACTTGAGACCATACTCATAAGCGAAATAAACCAAACTCACATGTGTAAATACTGTATAGTCTCCCTAGTATGAGAGTTGGTAAGAGTATATAAGATTTTATGGTAATCATGACTTCCCATTTCATTGCTTTGAAGCCTTTCAATGTTTTCATTCATCAGTTGGAATGGTTTTATTCTGTTTTGTTTGACTTTATTATGCGTGATGGCATGAACAGCTGTTTTGAAGAAAACAAAACATTATGGCAGCCATTGCTGATTTAATATCATCTTGCTTAGAAGTCCTACCATGCTTCTACTCTGCTATTACTATCAGTTCTATCATGCTGTGTCTTATTGGGATTTTAATATATGTGATAGTATAAATAAATTTTTTATTGAAACTAAGATACTGTAGTAGCCATTGATGATTCTCTGTTATTCGGTTCAGAATGCCCTGTAATTCTTTCATTCTTTTGAATGGTTTTATACTATTTTGGTGTGTTTGATATTATTGTATCTGAAACTATGCTCAACTATAGCAGAGAAAGAGATATTTTGACAGCTACTGTTAATGGCCAGTTGTCTTATTGTAAAGTGCTGTGTTGCTTATGTTGTTCTGTTCTGCTCTGCTTTGTTCTACCCTCTTTTGTTTTATTCTCTTTAAAATAAAATAACAAAAAAGAAAAAAAATTTTCAGCAAAGAAAAAAAAAGAGTAAAATGTGTTCCCCCTCCCTGAGGCACAGTGCGCTCCCACCAGCTGGCTATCACAATTGCCTGCCCTGCAGGAACCGAACCCCACAGATAGTGGCTGCTGCTAATTTTCAGGGGCGCATAGTGGTGACAAGCAAAGCCACATCCCCTTCACAGTGTGCAGGCAGTGTCACACCTCACCGTCACCAGTGGCTAGCACATCCCCGGGCAGTATGTTTCCAAATGAAAGACTTCCAACCGGGTAGGGCAGGGACAGAGATGAACACAGACTTCACCTAACACACACCCAAGTAGACTTCTGCATACTCACTGTCCAGGAGAGCTCTGGGTCACCTGAGTTCGGGGACCCATCACTGGCAGGAGAGGATGAGCCACGCTGCCTTGGTTAGGTCGGGCGAACGTACCACCTGCTCTTGACAGATAAGAGGAGGAATGGTTCCTGGGTCGGCAGATACTATGGGTAACACACTGTGAGTCCTGGGTTAACACCAGGGTCCTCTCTAAACAGTCAAGCAAAAACTCTCAATACTGTGTGTCATATGGTATCATTAGTATGTTGTTGTTGGTATTATTATTATTATTATTAGTAGTAGTAGTATTATTTTGTACTGGGAATTGAACTGAGATCCTTGCACTTGCCAGGCAGGTGCTTATGCCACTGAGCTGTATCCCCAGCTGTTATTACTTTATAACACATTAATATACTCTCACTCTGACGTGACTATTTACACGTACCTATTTACACTTGATGCTGCCTACACATGTCCTACTTTTAGGTGGGACACTCTGCATATAAGGCTTAGTACATAGTAAGTGCTTTGCCAATGCTAATTATAATTATTATTATTATTCCTACTTATAGTTCTGAGGAAATGTATACTCTAGAAAAAGATTGAGGATCATTTCCAGAAGATTTGATATTTTACCTTACTAGCACTCTTAACAAGGATGCCCACACATTCGTTTTAGACTACCATCCTCTGGATGACATTAGTCACTGAGTTCCTTTAAAAAGATGTAAAAATTACTGTGAGTTGCAGTGAATTCCATTTAACCGTAGTACAATGATTTGGAGAATAACAGCTAGGTGACTAAATGTTTACCTTCTGATGACTATCTAGCCACAAATATTTTCTAATCATGCTAATGAGCAGGCAAAGGGAAGAGGTGAGGTATTAGACATTTTTTATATGTTTGCACAAAATATCATGTTAACAAGTGAATTTTAAATTATTGACAGATTTCTGGTGGAAAAATTACCACTATTTTAACCTAATTTACACTGCAGGGATGAGGGTGGTTTAAGAAGTTCACATAGAAGATAAAGCCGAGACTTTAAGTGAAAGCAAAACACTCTTCTTCCAGCACTTGCCAGGGTTGGATGGAGGCCAGTAGGAGAGACAGGGAGGTGACTGGGATGTGACCTGGGCCACAGGAAGGCCTGGCCTGTGGTGACCCGGCTTCTCAGCACCCTTTGCCTGTATGGAGTGGCCCTTCTCTAGTCTGTAAGGCTGAGTTGTCAGATAGTTTTCCTTTTTTGGTGAAAGCCATATCTTTTCTCATGTTTGTCATCATTTATCCAAAAATATGTTACTAAAAATGAAAATATTATGATTATATATGACAAGTTACTTAGTCTCATGGACTCTATGTTCTTCAATTTCCAAACAAGTTGGTGGAATTAGATGATGACTAACCTCCCCGCCAGACCTAGCATGCTAAGAAGAAACCACAGTTTCTGGAAGTGCTCGGTCCTCAGAGGCACGGGGGAGACTGGGCATATCTAAAGACTCCGGTTTCTGGGCTCCACCTCCAAAAAGTCTGGTTTACCTGCAGCAAGAAGGCCTGAGATTAAACACTGGATGAACAACAAAGGCCCTGTCCCATGTCACCCCATCCTTCTGGATGGGCTGAGAGTGACCCAGAGACTGTGTTTCTAAAACACTTTCCAGGCAACTCTGGGAACTCGAATGTCTTGAGAAACCCCTTGTGAGACGGTACAGGAACAGATGATATTTCTGAGGGATCATCTGCATTTTATTTGGGATGAGCTCAGTTTTACACTCAGAAACACTCTTTCCCCACAGTTTTTAAATAGTTATTCTAAATACACACACCTAGAGTCTCTAGATCCACATGTCTGTCCCTATCTACCCTAGGCTGAAACACACATGTTAAGAAAGCACACACTTGGTGAAGGTATTTGCACACACACGTGCTGGGTGAGCCTTTCACAAATTAACACGAGAGGTTCGTGTACTAACTGTAGACATCTGTAAAAGCTGAAAGAAAATCATTCAATTTAAGTGAGAGGGAAATTTCAGATTGCTCACAGAAATAAATGAGATGTTTAATTTGACTTCTATCATTTAATTTTATCTACTCAGTAAGGAATTTCAAACCTTTACCTGCCTTAGCATAGAACAATTTGAATCATGATGAAATATTCAACTTCATGACCTAGGGGTGTTAAGATTTACAAATAGATGTGTGTGTGTGTGTGTGCGCGCGCGCGTGCACTGGGAATTGAACACAGAGTTTCATGATGAGCTACATCCCCAGACCTCTTACTTTAGTGAAAGTAAATTGCTCTGATTGGGCTTAAACTTGCCATGCTCCTGTCTCAGTCTTTTAGTGCTGTGATTACTGGTATGAGCTACCATGCCTGGCTATAAAAAGACATTTTCTGCTTTTCTGCTTGCTAGGGTTACGTAACTCAATTTCCCTTCTAATAATACCAGATTGTTAATTTACCAATATTAAATAAATAAAAACTGCATTTTTTCATGCTACCAAATTATGCACTCAATGGAAAAGAAAGTTTCACCTATGTTTAAGAGGTGTAACTCTAGGATACAATAAGAGCAAATGTTAGTGAAAGGCCAAGAATCGCCACCGCTTGTTTGATTTGTCAATTAGTCATAATCTTTGTCTTAAGCTTCTTTCCTCCTGCATTCTAGTGTATTAGTAAAAAACAGCCAGATTGTGAGAGTTCACACCTATAACCCCAGTGTTTGGGAGGCTGAGGCAAGAGGATTGCCTTGAATTTGAGGCCAACCTTGGCTACATAATGAGATCCTGTTTCTATCCCTCCCCTCAAAAGAAAAAAAATTGAAAGCAGTTCATATCGATGCATTTTTAGTCTCTATCAGCCAAAATTCCAGCACATAATCACTAAGGTTAAAGGGTTCGTGTTTGTCCATTCTTACTCCTGTGTCAAATTAGAGACTGATCAAGAGCGGAAATTTACTTTCTCTCAGTTTTGGAGTCTGGGCAGGTTCTGTCTGGCAGGGCTGCTGTGCTCCTAGGGGGGCCTCTGCTATATCTTCATGCTGTGGAGGGGGCAAGAGGGCAAAAGGGTGGCCGGGAAAGGCAGAGAGACCAGGGAAGCCCAGGAGCAGGCACACAGGCACACAGGCACGGGTGTGGGAGGGAGACGGCGGAGGCAGGGCTCTCTGTGTAGCTGTTGCCTTTGCCGAGCTCTCTCTCTCTCTCTCTCTCTCTCTCTCTCTCTCTCTCTCTGTCTCTGTATGTGTCTCTGTCTCTCTCTCATTTTCTGATGTTTCCCCAGTGCCAGGTTCCTGGGGGAACAGCAGGCAGAAGTGAATAGGGGATGTGTGTGTGTTTAAGGAAAACCCACTGACTAGAAAAAGACAACGTTGGATCCTGGCCAACCAGGCAAACTCAAGTTCCAGAGCTTGATTCCTATAACCCTCCCCCCAAAAAACTATATATTTTTACTTATTTTAAATGTTTTGTCTTTTTGAGACAGGGTTTCACTGTGCAGTTCAGGCTGGCCTTGAACTTACAGCAGTACTCCTGCCTCAGCCTCATGCCTGCTAGGATTACAGACACGTGCCACCACGCCCATTTTAAATCTATTTGTTAAACACAGACTTCTTACTTATGGATCTATGGTTGCTTTCAAACCAAACTCAGCGTTTGGATGCAAGCACATCTTTGCTTGCCATGCTTTAATAAACTCCAGCTACAAGAACCCATGGAATTACGTTACCGCTCCTCAGGTTTCATAGGATCCATTGTAAAGTACATAAGAATGGAGCCACATCTCATACCAAGCAAAGACACTTTAGCTGAGCTGGGAACCATCCCTCTCACTGAGGACAGGCAATCCAGACTTCCATGCAGTGGTTACGCTGATGGGATTAGTAAACAACCAGCGTATGTGTGGTTACATGACATCTGTCATTAGTGCAGGTGTGGATCTGAGACTGCACACACACAAAGCCTGTCCTTCCTGACTACGTCGGTAACTGGAAATGCCACACTGTGTTTTATAGATTCAGCAAGCAGAGTGAGAATCGTCAATGCTGCTGAGCAATCAGCTTTGGGACGTAGTAAGAAGCTGGTGACAGTGGCTCCAGTGTCACTGCCTAGCGAGGACACGAGCCTTAGGCTGGCTGCCAGGCCGGTAGCTTTGTGGAAGGTGACCCGGTAGGCCTTGCCCACCTCAGGAAGCTCAACCACCACTGCCAGGGTCTTCACTCTTCAATATCTTCGCAGCAACTTGAGAAGACCAGAGGCAACGGGACCCATGGCGGGAGGAGCGTCCTAGGAATAGTATGCACATCCCCACAGCAGAAGGCCTTGCCAGAAAACGCTGGAGAAATAGCAGGGGCTGCTGGTGTCACCGAGGAAGACGCTAGTTGTTAGCTTTCAAAGAGTGATGTAAGCAATTAGTAGTCTTAGAAGAAAGCTAAGTAGTTCCGGTTTCTTTACTTTTTCCCACGTGCAGAAGCTGACTTTGGCAGAAGGCAGGGGAAGGCAGGAAGGAAGCCGATTAACTGCATTCTACTCGCAAGCTACAACTGGAGGTCAGTGTCAGCCTTTCGTGTATTTGCAATTACCTTCAGGTGGCCTGTGTGAACTTTATTCCGTAATAATTTCAGAATCCACCATATATACAGAGTTCAGGTAATGTAAAGATTAAGAAAAAATTGGGGGAAAAAGAAAAGAAAAGATTGTTTGGAATTGAATACAAAATGTGCTTTGTCTTGCATCTCTCCCTTGCTATTATAATCCTTGATGCCTAATTAAATCCACTGCAGTCTAAGACTGGATATTCATTACATTACTTGTCTTAACTTCCAGCCACAAATAGAAAAATGTCTGAGAGCACCAGTCTCTGGCCCTTGTGAAGTGTTTATACCTGCTTTGCTGAGAGATGGCCAAGTCTTGATTCTAAATTTGCAGCCAGTATGTTGAATTTCTCTTTTTTCTTTTCTCTCCCTTTTGTTTCTCTTTCTTTCTTTCTTTCTTTCTTTCTTTCTTTCTTTCTTTCTTTCTT